>JAQFZF010000314.1:0-18962 GCA_034695365.1 Enchytraeus norvegicus
TAGTAATTTCCACTCCCCCCCAATATTTTCCATGGCGCAGGCTGCGCCATGAAGGTATAGGGATAGACGCCCCTGAGCCTACCGTCACCGAAAACTAGCTAAAAATTAAAAGGGCACAATATGTGATATTCATAATTATTATTATAAGTAGAGCTTAAATTAGTATTGGAACTTACGCACAATTCCATGTTGGTGTGTAATTTTAAATACGTCATGTATGATGTAGGCTACAATTAAGTTTAATGAGAACGAGTTTTGTGGAAACGCCATAGTAAGCCTAATTGTAAATTTTACAGCAAGCCTATTAATTAGTATTCTAGGTCCAAACTGAGACCATGGTGGTATGTAACAATTAGGCCTATGTTGGAGAAATGATTTTTAATTTTGCTCAACATTATAACTATGCACGCCCTTATTAGCATCAACGATAATTACAAAATAGTTATCGAATACATTGGTGTTGAGTATAGAAAGTAAAGTATAAGATGTATTCCTCGTCGTTCATATAAGTAGGCTTTCATTGTTGGCATTTGTGTCATATAAAACGGGACTTAATTTATTTTAATTAGAAAATCAACTGGTAATTATTGTAACATCACAATGCTCTGTAAGGTCTCTATCAAATCAGTGACGCTTATGAGATTGACAAATTTTCATTAGATTTTCAATCGGAACGCCATCCGACACAAATATATGTTAGTGAGCGATTGAGCTAGAACTTGAATCACTTGCTTCTTCTACACAGTCGGAGCCTCTTAATCGCTTTGCTAAACGGCATAGTAGAACATTTAATATTAATAAAAAATAACGGGCCACACTATTGCTTATTATTCAGCAATTTTGTAAATGTTATTTAGTCCTATGCGGATATTACATTCGCAGAATCTCTGGCGATATTTAACTTCACATCATAGCACATTTTATTATATAAAGTCTTAAGATAATTGTATTTATTATGAAGTGTTCATTCATCAATAAAATATATAACATAGCCTCTGTATGTGTTTTTCTAATAGAACGTCTTTATCTATTTAAGTTGAGTGAAATTAAAGCATCGACTTACAAGTTATTATTGATAATAACAATTCTATGTGAAAATTTGGCTGAATTATAACACAATTTTCTCAAATTTCAATTCGATTTATTAAATGACGCTAAACAGACTTTTAGCAGAGGCGTAATGATGTTCATGGAATTAACAATAGTCCGAATTTCGGATTCATTCACAGTTATACAATTCGTAGCCCGATTGTAAACAGTGCATGCACCCATGAATTGATTTTTTGTCAGAATAGCGAAATAGCTGGCCGCTCGGCGCCTGCTCAAATTATCAGCTATTAAATATTAACACAGAGAGGTAGTATTCGTGCCACTCTGTTAGTCTCATCCTAGTCACAACTTTGAACGTAAACACGGGACATTTCATTTTGCATTATGTGCAAGTACATAATCATTAGCACGTCTGCATGCTCATCGGTTAACGCGTCGGTATCGAATTTGCGAGTTTCAGATTCTATTAATGGTTGAGTCAATCAGAGAGTAAAATCTCGGATTGGCAACGGTCCAACAAAACCCTCCATTCCTTCATGTGTCGGTCAATTGGTACAATTGGTCCCTTGTAGATGACTGCTGCAGACGATTGCGAGATTAAACTCGCTTCTGGCGTATGATACCATTGGATCGCTTGCGTGGTTGACGATCTTGCCGTAGAATAATAGCAATTGTCACCTGTCTACTAAAAGGTCCTGAATGCTGTTCCGAACTAGGCGTATCTTTACCTTTACCTAAACATTTACATAATCATCATAAGTATGCTTTCCAAAGTGGACTAATCGTTTAAATATATTAATATATACATTCTACGTGTATAATTCCAAGCACATTGATTGTACAAAATAGGCTGCCTTAGCTTATAGACGGTTTTTTTATGAACGCGCTATCTTATATAGCCTACATTCTTTGCATATTGCATCCTGGAAACTTTATGGACTACTAAAAAATAAACTGCGTTCGTATGCTAATTTTTGTAATGGGCTGCTAACGCAGTTGCAGAAGAATGTATTCGCCTTAAGTTCATAAAGCAACTCCGTAAATCAAAATATCCATTATCAAAATGCACAATCTGGAAGGGCGGTAAAGGCTGGTGGACCTGCCGTCTGTCACTACAGGCGGCATGGCATATACACGTATACAAATATATAAGCAGAGTGTTGACACTGCTTTAACCATTTAGCAAGACCTACATAGCTGATCCGAAGCATTTCATATTATTTTACCATATTGTCCGACACGGGTTCCATAGTTTCACGGTTTACAGGGCTCGGCCGTCCCTGAAGTGGCCGTTAGGACGCGAATCTGACGTCTAATTCTGCCTTTGTTTTTTTAGATGTATTCCTCTTCAAGGACACGACACTGGGGATCAATTTTTCGAATGAAAGATTCCTCTGTATTCGGCAGCCTTATTCACAATTCAATGGTCTAGGTTGCCAGGCCTTGTCTGATTGACAATGTAGGCTAATATGCGCCATCTGATGTTCATTTTAGTGCAGACGCTAAATTCTTGTAGGCCTACTTAGTAAACTTGCACAGGTACTTGATTAATTAATTGATTAATATTGACTGATTGTTTGAAGAATTGATTGATTATTTGATTGATTGATTGATTAAGTTATTTGCTGATCGATGTGCATAAAAACAAAATAAAAACAGAAGTTTAAAGGATGACATTTTAAAAGCTGTTACTTGTTTAATTTCTTGAATTCATTACATGACATACGCATATTTTGACTGAGTTTCTTGTCCTCTCTATTAAACCGTTTAATCGTGTATCCTATATATAGAGGAAGTATAGCTCGATTATGAAATTTCTCGGCATATGGCGAGAATTTTACTATCCACTAAAGAGCATCAATAAGATATTCACGTACGATAATCTAATTATAGATTTTGTCTGTAGGTGCCACTTGATCTTGGTCATAGTGTGATGGAATTGAGTAATGTAGAATTGTATAGTCTCAGACACCTAGACAATTTATTACTCAATAAATCACTTGATGCAATATTATCTCATGGGCTACACTAAATTAAATTACAGGGCAAGTCGGTGAGAATACTAATGAGCAAAATGTGTAATTATTACCCATTCCTGGCTGGCTTTAATTTAGTAATTTTTCACCAAGCATTACTCACATCCACTTCAATTTGTCTCATTTCTTAGATTAACAATTCCAATAATTACCCTATATTTGGCGGCAAGCATAAAATATCGAGTCTAATGGAAAGATTAATAGAAGCACGGTAGACTTTGCTCTAAGAAAAGATTTGTGAAATTTCAGAAAATTTGAGCCTCATAGTCTCTCGTATCTGCCATGCTTATTGCTCATATTTTCAATTGTATTAGAGATTGGCTAATATTCCACTGTCTGGAATTCTTTGCCTCCAGATCTACGCTCTTTCTCATCTGTTTCCACATTCTGTAGTAGGTTGAAAACACATCTTTTTCCACCATAGATATAGAATATTGCCTGACTGTCTTCTGATCACCGGATCGACACCGTGTAGGATCTCGTCTTCTCATCAGCTAGTGTTTCTGCAATCGTTTTGGGTGAATCGGTTTGCTGAGATATGTGCTGTTGAGACGTTCCAGGCATGCTTCTTGGATGAGGAAACGAACATTAAACCTTTATTATTATTATTATTATTATTATTATTATTATTAATGTTGACATGTTGGCTCTTGAAATATAGAGAAACGTTAAGATGGGTAGGATTGATTGTATAAGTTTAGTTATTCAAACACTCTTCTACTCTTACAATATTAACCTCCAAACATATAGCAATAAAATTAAAATAAATGTACAAATTAAGGAAAATTGTATAATGAATGGTCACGAGCAAAACTTGAATCCATAAACAATAAGATGAGCATTCCTATACTGCACCGTTCCACCTCACCATCGAGGCATTTGTGATAACTCAGCCTATAAAAAGAATTTAAGCATATATAACGACAGGCCTCATAAAATAGTGTTCATAAGTACAAGTTATGCATTTCAATATACAATTAGAAAATCTGAAATACAGGTAGCCTAGTATAAAGGCGTCGGTTCTTATTATACTGATACACTGTATGCAGTCCTTGTGATCTGAAAATAACTTTATCTTTCTAGTTACCAATTTTCTTCTGTATTAGACAAAACAGCGTTTAATTTAGAGCATTTATATTGACAATCATTCTTAGAATTGCATTTACACTGGAAACAAAGCTTAATTTATAGAGTTGCACAAGACAAATTAATTATTTAAGACTGCATTGTACAGATCATTATGTGTCTTTCACTGTGCAAAATCAACCAATGACGTATGTAAGTTTAAGACAAAAACTTGGTACTAACTATCATATAGTAATCATGTCATTGAATATAATAATTGCTATAGTTAGGTGTTTAATGACTAGTGTGCTATACGATAGGGCTGCTTATAATTGACCGCTATTTATGAATAATGTCATTTGGAGTTAAGGGATAATTTTATTTGGGCACGTAATGTCACTGCGATTGCATGGATTGCTAAAGCATAAGCGTTATTGACCTGCAACTTAGAATAAAACTTCTAAACAGAAGTTAAAGGTGCTAAATTACATGTAGTTCTGTGCGTATATCACACTGGATTGCTAATTACAGATGGGTTACCAACTAACCATACGTTAAGTTTAAAATTAAATTGATCTAATATATAATTTTATATGACAAAATAACGACACCATAACAGTCAATACTTGACCGTTTCTTGAGAATGCATAGTTTTGTATTCAGATTAAAATCTGTAGCGCTATGCTACTATCTATATGTTAATGAGATCTACGTTTTTTTCTAATTCCTGGTTGTATAAATTCACACCCCCTCTCCTGTTGGAAATAATCAGACATAATATAATTTCGGATTAGGGTTAAAAGTGTTACAAAGTTTGATAACCATACACATTGTAATCATAAAATAGTGGCGCATCCCATTGTCTTCATCAGAGATATCAGGCGACAGAGCCATGCATTATTGATTAGGCCGAGAGCTCGTATGAGCTCTGTCAGCTTCCACAGCGATTCTCAACCTTTCTTGAAAGACCGTTTGAGAATTTTTGATATAAACCGCGGACCACTATTTTCATCGGCGCAGTCAAATATTTATGTAATTATATTTCAGAAAATGTAGTATAGAAACAAAACATTTAATGTTACAATAAAAAGCGATATTTAAATATATTTAATTTTAACCAATATTTTTCAGATTTAGTGTTTAACTTAGACAACTAATACATGTATTTGTAATAGTTATAATAATTATGCATTTGTTCAAGAGTACCACCAGTCTAAGGGTCTCGGACCATCAGTACTCTGGTGGTCCGCGGATCATCTATTGGGAACACTAAGCTATCAGGTGCTACTGCACCATATTACATCGCCACAGGTTCACAGAGAGTAAAGTCAGCAATAATCGTAATGATCCATAGAAATCTGCAGAAATTAGCAGTGAATTGAAAAATTACTGAATGAATTGAGTTGAAAACCATTCGTCATGATCAGAGAGACTCAAAATTGTGGGCATTCAGGGTTTCTGTTGCAACTATCTGAATCTTAAAAGTTAGCAGAGCCGGCAGGATACCTGAAAGAAGAAGAAGAAGAAGAGAAGAAGAAGAAGTTTGATGATGCTTTGTGTCAGTGATACCGGGAACAATTACTCGTTACGGACAGAAGTCTGGTTTTATCCTTCCTCAACCTATTTACTCTCTATTACATTTATTTATTGGCCTCAAATTCCTCTAAAATTGTATATTCTATATAGCAAATATTCGCTACTTTCATTTTATTAAAATAGTTTCATTAATTTAGCAGCCATAGTATCTTTAATCTTCATTCGGGTTAGCAACGGTTAGCAGGATTGAGAACATTAGTTTTTAATTACATGTAAATCTGAACATTGAAGCCATTCAAGCCCACAATATCGATGGGTTTCTGTATAATTCGACCCCTTAGAGCGCAAAAGTGCTATCTGTATTTTCTTTCCAAGAATCACTTTCTTGCATGAAGGTATAGTTTATATGCTTAGGAATATTATAGGTAAAGATTTCTTAGCTGGCTTTTGTGGATAAAATATAATATTATGTTGAAAAAATGTATTTTAATTATTTAATATAGGACACCACAATTTATTTCAGCTCTCCTGCAATATAATGAAATAGAAATTAGAGGCCAGATAGCACCTTTGCGCTCTGATAGGTCGATGTGTATTGCTATTATATAATAACTCATCAATGTTAACGCATGCACAGGAATCGGAATAGAATTTCACTTAGTGATATAAACTAACTTCAAATCTGGCAATGTTGTTGCGAACATTTTTTCTTTTTCTAGACTCTATGCAAAATATTGGGTAATTTTTGAAGCCATGCAACGACGACCTAGTTGTCTGTATGGCTGTGCTCTTACGCTTTGAGGAAAGTTATGGTGAATGCTAAGTCGAATTAACGTTAGTTTAGTGGACTTGAGGATACATCAGTGATTGGCTCAGCATTCCTGTATTGCTCATTCACAGGAATAAGCAATTACGCATGACGCAAATCACGCAATTCTAATGCAGATTATGTGTAAAATGTGCAAAATTGGAAAATACAGAATTGGTCACCTCAATGTCCCCTGAAATCATAAATGATTATCTGGAGGGAACTGAACTGGGCTAAGCGCTTTGCTACGGAGAAGCCCACTAATTTGATCGATCCGACGGCCACGACGCCCCGTCATACTTTATCGAAGGGTTTTGGTATATGACTTTTACTCGAATTAACTTTTATTTCTCTACTGTTTAGATTGGATGCGAATATCAAACGCAGGGCCTACTCTTTGCATTACGTCACGATTCATGTACTGGCGTGATGCGTGCGTAAAGCCGTATACCGAGTACTTTGCTATTTCGTTGACGTGACTAGAAATGGATACACACAGTATAGTATGGATGTATACAATATACAATGATCCATGCTTCTCATATGAAGTTTCTGTAATGATATACAGTTTCCTATATACAGAATGAGGGCGCTAGTTACCGGGTGATACATAATACTTGAAGTATTTCGCACCAACAGAGGCCGTATGATAATGAATATTCCATTTCTAGGTTGGAGACGGAGGGTCTTGACTGTTCGTTCGCCCACTGAAATTCTGTCCACTTCCCGCCCAATAAACTTAACCAATATTTCCCCTCCCCTGCTTGAATTTTAATTCCTGACATTTCTACTCCAGAATACTAGTCTTGTTCAATAGCCCTCAATATAAGGTAAAAACTTTTCACTAACTCCCCCCTGCAGAATTTTAATTCTGAACATTCCCCCTCCAAAATCGGCAGTGTACGGTATTTCTCTAAAGCCTAAACATAACCACTTACTTTTGCCAGTTGAGACAGTGTCGTAATTGGTCTCAAACTTCTTCTCGCCCAGACTTTTTACTTTTGCATCGCCACTGCTTATTCTCATATGCGCCATCACTTTACTGTTCCTCCCATAACGACCATAGAATCAACTTAGGCCGGGCGTGGAATCGTACCCATGGGAGCCGTGTTATGAACAGGAACTCATAACGATTGATCACGACACGCTACATACATTACACCCAGCTCATATTTATGCCAAACAACATACGGTACATCCGCATCAAGGTGTTTCTAGCATAATGGTGTTTCAATGTTTGATGTTGTCATAGAAATAGTGCAGTTGAAATTGGATAATTTCTGCGAATTTTGAATTTCATTAAATATTTGACCGATATATGTAGGCGAGCACGCAGTTATTCAATTTTGTCATCTGGCAATGTCGTGAAGAGACAAGTGCGATATCAAAAGCATGCCTAGCCATACTTAAAAGAACAGTGGGTATAATGAAATTTTGAAAGAGTAGAAGGTCAAGCACAGTGCAAGTCGATCCAACTGAATATAAAGGTAAAGGTAAAGCACACCATAGATAAGAATTGACCCCTAGGTTTCGTAGCCGATCCAGTTTCAATGAGCTTTAGCACACAGGTGACATTAATCTAGTGCATAGTCGCCAGCCCCACTTTCAACCCCAAGAATCATACGCCCGACTCGTGTATACCTTCGCAATCTTCGGTGGCAGTCAAAATATATTCTAAAATTAGTATTTGCAACTATTTTACATGCGATTCCATTTCGTCTCTAACATAGAGTTAGTTTTGAGATTTTCATTGTCATGGATATATTAGCATAGCCGAGAAGTCTTAAGACCATATTGATTAGGAACTGATATTTGATAACATAATTGATATAATGTATGCTTCTAGACGATATAGACATTTCCATGCCATGAAAAACGAGATTCATAAAATTTAATATGTAAATTCTGGCCGTAACCTTACCAAGGAAGACTCATCCTGTAAGCGTAAGGAATTTGCACGTGTCATATGGAACAATTTAGAATTGCTCTACATTTAACATGTCGAACAATTATGCTATATATAGTTCTTACTCGTACTATCCTTTCTGACTGAGAATGCCTTCATTTGTATTCCTTCATGATTCATACGTATGTAAATATTGGTTTATGGAGTCCATTAAGTGTACATAAAACACATAATCTAACTTGTTGGTTATGAATTACGTGAATAAACTTAACAGTAAAACTATGATATTGTTGGAGGGATCAAATAATGCGGACACTGAAGACGACAAAGGGAAATCATTAGAGTAAACATCGGGTATAGAACGGCCAACCAAGTTCTCTATCCCTTCCGTGGGTCGGTTCATTAAAAACAATTAGTACGTAGCAGGTGACTACTTCGGAAGATTGCAAAGGAAACCAGGTCTAGAGTGTATGCCCCAATAATAAAACTGGATCGTATATATGGAGATTGCTATCTCACCGTCAGATTGATGACTTTTGCCATCTGTGTGTTACAATCGCTTGGGATAAGGATCAGTTCCGCGCCTACGTACGTTAGAAAACGAATATGCCACACCACCTTTGCCTTACACCATTAGGGCTATTGATTCTGGAAAATATCGAGCCTCGTTAAGCTTCATGTTTTAGACTTTTTTGTATGCCAAACTTGTAAAATAATACTCTATTCTCGGAACCATTACCATTAAGAGTTGGATTCTTTGGAGTTCCGATTTGAGTTTTTATATGAGTTTATTTGTTTGCTTTACTCTCAGAGCCTACACACTTCGTCACTCGCTAAATTTTACTTCAACATAATATCGTCCTGCCAATTATTCTTTCCATCACAAGCCCCAGGAAAGGCTACTATAGTGTTAACCTACATATAGAACACTTGACCCATTCTCCCCGTTAACTTTTTTTATCGCTTCTGCAAATTGTTCTGGGTTGCCGTAAAACATCCATTTGGTTATATTTAAGTTACCAGCAGAGAGCCGTATTGAATTTCAGCGCCAAATCGAATGAACGGTCAATAACATAAGAGCAATTAGCTGTGCAGTATGATGTAGAACGTAGTGCCAGTGAATAATGTAAAAGAATAAATTATATACAACCTAATAAGCGTTGCTGAAACGTCATTAATGCTATGAGCGGCTGAAACGGCGAATTATGAATTAATATTTAATCCAAGCATTTTTTCAAAACAAATGATAGTAATATCTCAAACAGACGGCGAAAATGTTTGTTGACCATTTTGGACACAAATATGTTTGAAGTTTGAATGTAAAATGCTGCTCCCATAATTTGAGGGTGAGAGAATATTAGAGTAAAGCGGCAAAGTGAAAAAAAAAGACACCAGCACCTCTGCCAATTACACATGTTTCTAATAGGCCAATCACTTGAAGCCAAAGTTAAGATTGTTTGTATTCCTCATTGTTAAAAAGACTTTTGCTTGTAGGCTATGTGTAATTGTGTATGCTTTTCCCTTGTTGGGTCAGCGAAATTGGAGATAGTAAAAAAACTGTTTCCTAGGAGACGACTAAGTATATACTATATACTGATGTAGGAAACGAAGAACCATCTCAATAAACATAAATATCTATAGATTAATGTCTATGCATGAATGTCATGAGATCGTAAGACTTTATTGCATCATTAAGCAGCATTACTTTTTATAATTTTATTCATTCTTAATACTTTAGAACTCACATAAAATGTTGGTACATATTTTTTTAGTAGCAACAGTCATTGGTTCTCTATTTTGTTGGTAAATAATAATGCAAATTCGAGGTCACGGAATACTGTGAGCTTCAATTTGCACTCTATTTAGCAAGAAATGAGAACCAACTTTTCATTGTAAGTTTTTCATTACTCTTCTTTTATTGGATCCACTCGTCTTAGAATATTTGATCAGGATATGCAGACGCACAGATCAACCTCAGCTCTACAGATAGGAAAATCTGCAGGAATTATTATGAGTCAGTTTATTAGTCTTGCTATCAATACGGTGATGCAGTCTATATCTGGCTGATCAATGCGGTGAAGCAGTCTATATCTGGCTGATCAATGCGGTGAAGCAGTCTATATCTATCTTCTGTTGGACAATATGGATATAATTTGTTTTATGCTTAATCATGCTTCGGTTATTGCAGACAAAAATCTATAACTAGGCATGCAGGGAGATTAAAAAAGTCAGGCCATATTGTTATTATAAGTTTAATGACACCATCAGGGACGGACCCACTAGTCATGCCCCATCTGCCCACGATAGTTTTTACCATTTGGATGAATAATTATTAATTACTGCCTTAGCAACGACGTGTTCATTGCCATATATTATCGACATGTGTGCCTATATTTATTTAAATGATGTAGCTTTATGACAATTGATAATCAATTAGAAACAATTAATTATTGGTAATAAATTTATCACCATATTAGAAGGTGATATGTTGTGATATATTATTTGGCATATGATGGTGCCTTCGGATTCTTACATTCATTGTCACTTTGAGCTGTTTATGTACGTCAGAATTGTGTTCTGTAAACGTGAAATGAAAGAATCAAATCAAGATGCTACATTATGAGATTAACGGTTTCTATAACACGAACTATCTACATGTATTAATCTTCATTGTTTGACCTTCCTTATGACATGTAAAAAAGCTGTAATGCTAAGTTTAACGTCGGTTTCCGTATGCAAGGATACTGTCAGAGACGGGACCGGCTGGGAATCGAACCTATGGCCTTCTGACTATCAGTCAAGTTTTCTATCGACTCGGCCATCCAACCGAGACAAGATACTATCTGTTATTCATTTAATGTCTCTTAATTATTAATAATAAAATAGCTATATTTTGCCATTTTCTAGATAACAACAAGGTAGTACATATCAAGAGATTTTCTAGAGATGGCGGATATATCGCAGTCAGGTTTGGTCCTTGTACTGGTCGGCCTCGTCTGTATGCTGAGTGTCCAGGCCATGCCTGCTGACACTGAAACACACGCTGTAAGTACTGGCTCCTTTCTCAGAGTACTGCCTAATGGCAGGCCCATGGCATATAACCTTCAATACCTCTCTATCCTCAGTTTCTCTTTTCATATGAGCCAGTAATCATTTCATCCAACATTCCTATTCTTGGTTTTCCTCTGACTTTCTTTCCGATTATTCTGCCCTCTATTACTTTCTTTAACAAACCTTTTCCTCTTAAAACATGATATATCCAACTCTTCTTTCTTCTATTCTTTAACTCTTACTTTAACTCTTCTATTCTTTAGTCTTCTAATAACTTAAAATAGTAATAATGGCCCAAAAAGTGGGCCAGTAGTCCTATTGAGTACGTAGGCTATTCAAGGTTACTGACCGTCTTGGGTCCAGGAAACTTGAGAATAGACCAATCGACAACTGCATGTGTTTTTAAGAGCTGACGCAGATCTGCGGTGAAGGGCAGTGTGGTCTGGGTCATGGCTTCTGTGTACTAGACCAATTGGTCGCCGCTCAATTTCTAGACTTGGGGAGGCCTTACCACACCGTGTGTGGCCTATGGCAGGCTCGATTGCTTTCCCTTCACTGTTCCAGAAAAGCGCCTCTGAGATGCCTAGTATACAGAGCCGTAAGTGAAGTACATGTAGCATGACGCTATGAAAGCCGTGATTGGATATGTGTGCGTCTCGAAAACCATAAATTATTTAATAAGATGTCTGTTTGCTGGTAACAATTGTTTGATTTTCCACGAAATATTTTTATTTATGAATGTGACCCTTAGAAATTTACAGAATAATTCAAGTTTGTTATACCAATAACTGCTGATCGATGTCTCCTGCTCACTGATGAAAACTGAAGTCATCTGTTATTTGGCCAACATCAGTTGGATGTAGAACACTTGGAAATAGAGCAGCCGATATAAGCACACATTCGTCAGATGTTTATAACTGAAATACTGAGGAATACAACGGAAAGCCACACAAGAAACATCATTTCTATTGCTGAAGGCTAAGCTAAACCGAATTTTACGTCAGTTTCGAGCCGAATAGCTACATCAGTGACGGATGAACCATGAGTTTTGAACAATGTACCTATGGACCCCGTTTCAGAAGCCTAGCCTACAGCCTTTACCTTAATGGTCCAGATACTATGGCTAAAGGAAATATGGATGAAGACCCTCACATGATAGATCTCATTGTTTGCTCGAATGTACAATAGACTACAAATTGTGTATAATTATTATAGTAGCAATAATTGATAAGCATCTTCGGAATGGACTTACAATCGGCATCTTGCAAAGATAGCAGATACATTCTCGCTCATGGTGCAATAAATATATAACAATGCAATATGTATCACACGTGCGGCATGAATATTGTATGACGCTAGATAAAAAGCTAAGTGATCAGTCGTTGAGACTCAGATTTTATTTCCCAGTTTCCTTCGAGGCAGCAGATTTATTGACTGTTTATTGCGTATGGAAGGAAAAAATATATATTACAGAAACCTAAAGTCATTTACGGCATTTCACATAATTGCAAGAGGAAATGTATCGTTCTCTCAGACCCTCACATGATAGATCTCAGTGTTTGCTCGAAAGTACAGTAGACTACAAATTGTGTATAATTATTATAGTAGCAATAGTTGATAAGTATCTTCGGAATGGACTTACTGTAAAGTTCCGGCTTTCTCACCATTTGGCGAGAACAGTGGTATACGGGATTTATTTTTAATACCATTAACGTTATTGACGTTTTAAGATTAATTATAAAATCGACCATTCCAGCAGATGTAGGGTAGGAAGCGGGCGCTCTTTGTCTTCCTGAAGCAGAACCCCTGGTGACGACCTCGCTTGAAAACCCCCACCATAATTCTTATATTTTAGAGGGAAATGTATAGCTGTTGCTGGAAATGTATAGCTATTGTTAAGATGTTTGTTGGCATTAATGAATATTTGAGACTGAGCTAATTAGTACTTTCATTTAAATACAAGTTGGCCCAATAGATAGCGGTGTTTTGTGGTTATTGTCATATTTGTTTAACTTAACAAATACAATTGCTGAGCCTGTTTTGTCTCTTATGAAAGTAAGCATATTGATTTTATTTTTAATTCTGTAATGAGTATTTGCTTGTAATGTAATGGAATAAATTGAGAACTATTAAATGTGATTAATATAATGTCACTCATGTATAATTGTATTTACATCTTAATATACCTTATGACATATGCAGATTCTAGTTCCCTTTCTTTCTTACTTTTTGTGGTTAATTATTATTAATTTTTACCACTCCCTGATTAATCGTACCTTTGCCTTTTGCTATGCAACAGGTGGAGGCTGTGGGAGATGTTGAACGACGAGCCACGTGGTTAGAGACCCGAGACCTAGAGCAAGAGGTCGTGCAAGTTGTCTATCAGTCTCTCAAAAAGGTACTATTATATTTATGTAAATTATTAATAAAAAATAATAATTTATAATTTTTGGAGAGCATTTATTTAGATGAAATTTTCATGATATTATGTGAAATGCCGTAGAGGATTATTTCACTTTGTTTTATTGAAGTTAATTAGATCGAACATTCTCATGGAATTATTTTTAATTTCAAAGTTAATATTGGTTGTGTAATTCAAACTTTTAGACAGAACACCAGTGATAATGATTTCAGTTATGACTGCTCTCGTTACTGATTGTGCCTTTGATCGGTTGAAACAAAGGAGTTTGGATGACAAATACAGTTCTATATATCATTACTATTCCCATCTCTTCATTACTACCAAAAACATATCTGCAAAACCTGTCTTCAAAGTTCAATCGTGTTCCAGGACTTTATATTTCTAATAGGCCTAAACGGTATCGATTTCAACTATATATCATTACAGATGTGTGATTCTGTATAGGATTAGAGACTCCTACAGGAGATTAATGGCATCAGAATTATGGATCTGTCTCACAACATATCGTATGATAGAAATAACATAAACACCTACATTTTATTTAACTTTACAGCAATTATCACCTCCAGGACATAATACTATGACGACTTATTTTATGTGCACACATTCATTTTCGACTTAATCAATAATTCACTCTAACCTGAAACATTCCAGTTATACGCCTTCTAAGCAGTGGCACCAGTGTCACCCTAAACGCCGTTGGCTCAAGATCCGGTCGAGACCGTCGCCAATGACAAATTATTGGTTTATCGACTCATACTAAGTGAACCTAGATACATGTAAAAACGGTTTTGTAACATTTCTATACGACAGATAGCATAGATGGGTCTAGTGAACCCATTGATATCTGTTGTTCATATATCTATACATTAGTTGGTAGAGATGGGTCTAGTGAACTCCACTAATAACTGTTGTTCAATATTTCTATACTACAGTTGGTGGAGATGGGTCTAGTGAACCCAGATGCTGTGGTAAGCAAGACAGAAGAGAAGCGAGGTCGTCACCAGGGGTTCTGCTTCAGGAAGACAAAGAGCGGCCGCTTCCTACCCTACATCTGCTGGAAAGGTTCGATTTTATAATTAATCTTAAAACGTCCATAACGTTAATAGTATTAAAAATAATTGCGTATACTATTGTTCTCGCCAAATGGTGAGAAAGCCGGAACTGCATTCCGATAGCTAGTACACTCGCCCGAGCGAGTCTTGGTAAATGGACACCGACTGCTTCTATTATAGTAGTATTATTAAGAGCACAGAAGCTTGCTTAAGGCGGCAACTCGAATGTCTCCAAAACTTGGCAATGAAACCCCGACAATTTCAAGTTTCAGAGGCCGCAGTGCTGCATACAGAGTACCGAGTCGCTTCGTAATAAAATTGACACTAACGTAAGAAACTAAATTCATAAGAAAGCATTAACGTGAAATACGAAGCTCCAAGCACTAGTAGCTCATCACACGAAACCATTGGAGGTCATGTGGAGTTGGCTTACTTATAATTATAATCTCCTGTAGCCTTTTCTTACGATTGTCCAAGTGAAAAGTCCAAGTGAAATTGCTGTTATTGATTCAATTTTAGCTTTTGTGACTGCATTCACAATAATGAAACATTTTAGTAGACCAACCGGAAACTGCACGTATTTTCGGTTGGGCAGAGTTCTCAAACTTCTCGGACTCAGCACTGGCAAGGAGAAAGCATTTGTAATAACGAGGACATTAATCAATGAAGCTATGCACACTGTGCACAGGCGTAAATATTCCTTAAGAATTTATTTTTTACTTAATGTACTAAATAATATTTTAGGTGAACACTTTGAAAGGCTCAATCAATCAATAAGTATATTTGAGAAGCGCCGCTCAAAGTAAAATGCCACAGTATAACGATAGTGTAAATTAAGTCATCTCTGTTACTTGGTTTATTTCAGACGGTGAGACCGAAGAATAATAACCTTCAAAGTGACAGTAAGTTACGTTAAACATAATATTATACTTGTCTCTTACAACTATAATATTGTTAATTTTTGGAGAAATATTTATTATTTATTATTATCCAATTGTCGATTTATAGGCTATAAATATCACTTTAACAGCTGTCGAATATTAAATTTTATCTCGAATAATGCTCTGTTCTTGTTTTTATTAAATAGAATCTCTGCTAAGAAGCCTTATCAAGATAATTCACGGGGTTCAAAATACGTAATGCTTTTATTAATTATTTATTAATTTATAATACATAATGTAATTATTATTCATTCTCCTACAGAATTTGTCTTTTGTCTTAATAACAATCAACGGAATTGGTTTAATATGTTTAATTTGCACTCAATGTTTGAATGTTAAACATTTTTCAGAATTACGCCTCAGAAAATGCAGTAAGATGATGCGTCAGATGGTGAGAAAGGAATTTTGGGAAAGAGTTGCGAAGGATTGAGAAGGCAGCGAGGATTTCCTACGTAATAGTGACGTCATCATGATTCGACAATCTACATCAATATGTTTGTGCTTATTTGTAGTTTAGTGTAGGACCGTGATTGCTTTTACATTCTACATGTATTTATTTGATAATTCAGTTGCCAAGATGAATTAAACTCTAAAATAATTTGTGTAATAGCATTTTGCGCAGGTAAATATTTATTTGAAGGCATGCATTTATAACTACATGTAGGTCCTACTGTTAGGAATCACATTTCAAATGACATTTGTACGCTTTTTATGACATACATAATCAATTAATCATGCATAAAATTGCTGAAACGTTCGGCGAATGAATAAATACAAAATTATATTTACATTCCTACAAGAAACGTGCAGGTGAACATTTTATGTTTGAGCATCCATATCTTGAGTAAGATAGCGCTTATGAAATTTTGTGAGCATTACTTCAATTCAGGCAGCATTCATCAATATATGCTTTTAATTATGATTGAGATTTATGTGAATAAAGATCTATTCGATCGCGTTGACACATTCAATTATATTGTTTTAGCTGTAGGCCTTCTTCAGGCTTGACTCTGACAGATTTGTTGGTCTAGTGGTATCCCCGCGACTTTTTAAATCCCGGGAGTTGCGATTTCAATACTGAGGCGAGCGACGGACGAGCTTCATCCTCTTAGAACTTGCTTTACTCTCCATTACTAGAAAACGTCGTCGTTGTATAAAGTATTCCCTGACATCCCTGGTTGGCTGCACAATCGTTAGCTTTAACAAATTTAGTTGTCTCGCTCTCTGGCGAGAACAGGAGCGAGTGATAAATAAACAATCAATCACTTGATCGATATATATTCATGCAGATAAAATTATGACGGGAGTTTGTGCATTACTATGTGCATTAGAGGCAATCTTTAACATACAATAGACTATCCGTTTATTACTCACTGACAAACGCATTATGAAACAAATTTGAGAGAACATGTGACTTCTTCGCTATAGAACTCGTGTCACGAGATAATTCCTAACTATAATAATTGTGTTATCAAGTAGGCACACTGTCACAGCTATTCCAGATATCAGATTCAAGGCACAAATCAATATACCTTCAGCTATAGCTCATTTTGAGCACACTAGCGATCAGCCAAATATGATTATCAAATAAGGTGTATCTTTGCTACACCATATACAAGGTGTATTGACCAGGAAAAATTTGACATTTGACATAGTTAAAAGTTTAATTCATCGGCATCTCTCTTAGTAGCCTCTTACGAACACGCGAGATTTTCAATTGATCTATTTTTACCTTTAACATAAAAAATAATAAAACTCGACATAAAAATGCAGAAAATAAAATCCATGTAGGCCTAATTATAGACTGCCTGCCAAACTTGTAATTAATACAGTTAATTATATATGAATAGATGATTAAATAAATAAATGCATTTGCCTTTCCCACTAGACCACCAATCCATTATTGACCTAGCGTCCGTTTCACCATTCAAAGGCAATCTCAATGACTCGAGTTTTTCTGCCTTTGCTTTCAATTATGATTTTGCAATTATGATTTTGAATACAATCTATTAAATTGCACTCTAGGCCAAAGTAAGCTATATCTTCAGTAATTGAGAAGACAAACATTGATTATCTTCGTAATCATTGAACATTATCAACTAGCTAGTTGACTAGGTGCTGATGCTGATCAAGATGACATCGAGCGTGTTTGGTAAGCAGTGACATCCTGGAGAAGCTTCTAGAACATCTCGAGCAGCTGTAACGCTTAACATCAGCATGCGTCTGAGCGTGAGCTCTCAGGTTGGACCTATCAGCGAAGGCTCTGCCACACAGCTGACAGGCGAAAGGTCTCTCTCCGGTGTGAGTCCTCATGTGACCTTGAAGCAGCCAAGGTCGTGAGAAGGACTTCCCGCAAACACTGCACCGGCAGGGGAGAGTGTGAGTACGCATGTGCATCTTGAGAGCCCCGCGTGACGTGTAGGATTTGTTGGAGTCGGAGCAATGAGGACATTCGAAGAGGCGTCTCGCTGCTGCCACGCAGTGCAGCTCGCGGTGACGTCGTAGACCTGTGAGCGTGGCGTAGATCCTGCCACACGACTGACACGAGTAGCGTGGCGGCCCCGCTGAGTTTGTCCCCATCGACACACCCATCGAGTTCTCAACATCTGAAAGATGATCTTCGTCACTGTCCGGTGAGAGCGGTTTCCTTTCTTTTTGTCTGACATTGCACAACGAGTTGACTGTATTAGACAATCGTGGTTTCAGTGGAAGCACAGCTTGATAATCGCTAATATAAAAGGACGGTTGCGTATTATTAGACGGGTCCAGGTTCGATGTTGAATAGCACGCTTCCATATTATCAGTGGTAAAATTCATCGCTGAATAGACAGAATATGAAGAAGGTTCTGACGTAATGCTACTTCCAGGTGAAACATTCGATACGGTGGGATTCATTACTGACAAAGCTGTGGCAGGTAAAGAATCTATGTATTTACAATAATTTTGAAATAAAATGTTCATACTCATTGTCATAGCCTCGATGTAATTAGGTGCACAACCCCACGAGAAATCTCTGTATCCGGTTGAGGACAGAATTGAGTCCATGGACCCCTTGTTGAGTAGTTGTTCTCTAGAATTGCTCAATACACTAA
>JAQFZF010000315.1:0-18958 GCA_034695365.1 Enchytraeus norvegicus
TTTATCCTACTTACACAAAATTAACCCTTCTGAACACCCATCACCACTCTGCCCCCTTTGCTCTGACCAAACACATGGCACAATACACCTCTTTCAATGCATACAAATACAGACAACACTTACTCCTATAGACTTATGGAACAATCCATGCGAGGCGGCAGAGCTGCTGGATACCTGGCGGCGAGTCCTGGAGGAGCGTTCCCAAGGACGAAGATAGAGGGGTCAGCACCACGGCTGATCCTCGGGTGGGCAACAACAACAACTCTCTATACATATTAGCAAGTGATTGCAATCCTGACACTTCCGGCAAAGCTGCTTCCTTTAAGTTTAGAGCATCAGTATTAAACTTCAGGTTCATCATGTGCCTAGCTGTGGTCTGTCACTATTTTTCATATATAGTTGCAAAATACAGCAAAAGTAGGTATAAAATACAGTAAAATAAATGAATTTTTCCAAAATACAAATTACATCTATATATCTATCTAGTGCTCTGCCAAGTGGTAGGTCCTGGGGGTCTAATTCCTCCATAACTCTCTATGTGCGTCGTCCAAGATATTTTGTCCTGCAAGCGCCCTTGCTCTGAAGTAGGCAAAGCTCTATCTTTTCCTCCATAGGTCGCACCCATACATATTTAAATTTTATTTTTGTCGGTTTTATAAATAAATGGACTTTCTCCGTGTTTTACCAGTGTTGAGAGGCGCGGATTTTGGGAGGACGGGAGAAGATGCCTTCTTCGATCTGAGGGGGGGAGGCTAGCCCTCCCCTGGCCCCCTCGATTTGAAATTTTTGGTTATTTGACCCATTTAAATACCTCTTTTGGACCCTTGTCCCCCACCCTTGATTAGCCTCAATTTAACCTGGCCTCCTCGAGAAAAATGCATGTATGACCCTGATCTAATATATGAATGCTAACTGCTCTTGAGTGAACCAGATAGTATTGATGTGCTGTTGCGACATCCCTGATATCGTCGTCAGTTGATGAAACGGATGTTAAACCCATATGTTATTGTATTGCGTTGATATAGTGTATAGTGGCCTGTATATAGTGGCCTACCACTATAGACACATTATACAGGGTGCGGATTAAAAAAGTGGACCCCTACTTGTTTTATGAATTTTGTCGAGACCATTCTGCCTAGATACACCAAATTTACAGCTCGTATTAGCAGGCCAGTTTTCCATCATTTCTGAAAATATCTTCACATTCTATTAACAGATGGCCAAGTTATCGGCGTTTTTGCGACCGTACCCATCAAATATAAATATACACCAGCCGTATTTTTATAAAGTGAGAAGGTTTTTATATTTGCCCCGAAATCATAACCTGTATACCGATCCCTGTCAAATTTTGCATAAATAGGGAACAACCAATGCTAACACACTCTGATAAATTTCATTGAGATATCTGCACAAACAAAACAGTCATTCACATTTGAACATGATAGGGGTCCGAGAACAGATTACCAATATTGAATTATATGACGTCATCGGCTTTCAGTTATCTAAATTGTAATTATTGAGCTGATTCCTATTAAATTTTCCATCAATAGAGAACAACCAATTCTATCTCTTGTCACCAAATTTCATTTGGATATCTCTTAAAACAAAAAAGTTATTGATATTTCAGTATGACGGGTAGACAAAAATTGAAAGAAGCATGTCTTATTTAACATTTAGTTTATGACGTTATGAAACTGCAAAATTTGTATACCCCGTCATACTGATATATCAACAACTTTTATGTTTTAGAGATATCGAAATATAATTTGGTGCCAAGAGATAGAATTGGTTTTTCTCTACTGCTGGAAAATGTCAAGGGAATCAGCTGAATAATTACAATTCAATAATTAAAATACGCGATGTTTATTTATATTTGATGGGTACGGTCACAACAACGCCAATAACTTGGCCATCTGTTAATCGAATGGATGAAATTTTCAGAATAGATGTGAAACTGGCCTAGTAATATATTCTGTAAAATGATTCACATAGCCTAGATGTAATGGTCCCCACAAAATTTCAAAAACAATTAGGGGTCCACTTTTTTAATCCGCATCCGTGTATAGATAGTGTTGCATTGTTTTTAACTATCGCATTAGGCCACGTATCATTTCATTGCCTTGCATTATATTGATCAGCAACGTTGCTTTATCTGCAAACAACAATATGGGGATGACTGATAATAATCTAAATTCACCACAGATAGGCCCAATATAAGAATATAAGACATTCACGATTTCAGATACCAATATTAATAGTTCCTTTATCTGCGTACACCCCTGTACACATGCACAGTGCACACAAGTCATAGTCTATTAGAAGTCATGCACTGTTCAGTGTGCACTATAGACTATAGCGCAGTCAGTGAATAGCAGCAGGTGGATCAATGAACCAAAACTGGGTCACAGGCTTTGGCGCCAGCAGGTCTGCGCAGGCCTACAGGCCTGAGCGCCAGCAGGCCTAGGACGACGGTTGTGGGCCTAGGAAAGGCCTACAGGCTGCGGCCTCGACCTGGAGGAAAACATTGGGAAGTTTACGACCTATCAAAGCAAAGGCTGCGATTGGTTAAAGTGAGTCACGTGGTAACAATAATTCCGACAAGGTATGATAGTAAATCAAAAATTAATGGCGATGAGGCATTGTGCAGCGATAGCTGTGCAAGCCCGACCGCTCGGCTACAGTCCGCCTCACGATCGCTTGTTAAACGCATCGTTTTACTCCACAAATATCGGATTATATTGTACAATATGTGTTATATAGATGTGCAGTAGGCCTCATAAAGTGCGATATTAACAAAGTGTTCGTTGGATATTTTCATAGGGACCCGGTGACTAATGGAAATGTCCCGTGGTGATGGCGGATCCGGCAGCTACAGCAATCTTCAAGGTTTGTTGAGCTTTTACAATATGGCCGCCTTGTTGCTACAAGAGCGCTCGATTCCTTTGTCTGCTTAAATTGGCATAACTTCAAACCTTGTGGCTGCGTAGTAGCTTTTTCTAGTGTTCCTTATATTCACACACATGACAACCGTACTTGTTTACTTGGGCGTTGAAAACGTCTCTGATACCGTCGTCACAAGATGAAAAGGCGTTCAACCATATCTCATTGTATTGTATTTATTTAAATTAAGGCTTTCCGTTAAATACAATTATTTTCTATAAAATGAATTTTTGAAATCTGCTGTTATTATCAGGGAATAGCATTCAATCTTTGCTGTAAGGAGCGCATTGCACTGATGCAGCAAACGCAGAATAACGCCGCAGATACACGATTAACCAGTACCGTTGGCTTTATGATGATAGTATTGTATACTGCAATGTCATCTGGAATTGAATCCATGACTCTTCAATGACCTTGTGCCGGATATCACCAAGCTAACAATTAGACGACTACAACCTAGGCCACATGTATCATAATGCAATTGGCTATGGCACTAGTTTGAGTAATTTAGATGTTATATATTAACTCGTAGTTAGTACGCCTGATAAATGTGATAATGGCTTGTAGACAATGTTGAAATTGCGTATAGGCTGTATGACGTAATATTTGAGACAAACTTTTGTAATAATTAATATTGATTAACTAGTACAACGTTACCGTAAACCTTATTCAGAAGGCCACTGTTACAGTAACCGTACTGTATATACTAGTATATATGTGTACATTGTAAAAGTTTGTTGTGAACTGCCACCGTACCGAAGGCCTTAGTACTGTACTGTTACGAATGAGCTTTGTTGTCAAAGCCTACTATATGACTGTACCCTATGCAGCCCTAATATAATCCTATGTTTGACTGTACCCTATGTAGGCCTAATATAATCCTGTGTATGACTGTACCCTATGTAGGCCTAATATAATCCTATGTTTGACTGTACCCTATGTAGGCCTAATACAATCCTACGTATGACTGTACCTTATGTAGGCCTAATATATCCTATGTATGACTGTACCCTATGTAGGCCTAATATAATCCTATGTATGACTGTACCCTATGTAGGCCTAATATAATCCTGTGTATGACTGTACCCTATGTAGGCCTAATATAATCCTGTGTATGACTGTACCCTATGTAGGCCTAATATAATCCTATGTATGACTGTACCCTATGTAGGCCTAATATAATCCTATGTTTGACTGTACCCTATGTAGGCCTAATATAATCCTATGTTTGACTGTACCCTATGTAGGCCCAATAATATAATGCTGTGATTGCAGGCTGTACCTAGGCCTGCAGTACGCTGGCTTCATAGCCTGTCTAAGCATTAAAAAAATTACACGTTTTTCACCCATACTGCATGTGGCTGCGTGGCTTGGATTGCATGCACGGCGTCTGCTGTACGCATAGTTATTATAATCTCTCCGAGTGCGTTTGAAAAATTGAGAATTGAACCTACAGACAACTGCATGTGTTCGTAATGGTCGACTACGGCAGTGGGTTGTGTGTTGGATAGGATATGTGGTATACCTAATTATTTCTGTATTACAGGCCAATTATTATTCTTTAAAACTTCAATCTTTTCCAGAGGTAGACCTATAGGCTGCAACACCGGTTGGTGAACATTTAGGAACCAATCCGGACACATTGACCACCAGTCATGCGGTGGCGCGCTTTTAGACACATTGACCCACCAGTCATGCAGTGAGGGCGCTTGTAGACACAGTGACCCACCAGTCATGCAGTGGCGCGCTGTTAGACACATTGACCCATCAGTCATACAGTGGCGGCGCTTTTAGACACATTGACCCACCAGTCATGCAGTGGCGCGCTTTTAGACACATTGACCCACCAGTCATGCAGTGGCGCGCATTAAGACACAATGACCCACCAGTCATACAGTGGCGCGCTTTTAGACACATTGACCCACCAGTCATTCAGTGACGCGCTCTTGTTGACACATTGACCCACCAGTCATGCAGTGACGCTTTTATGACAGAAGTCAAGAAAGGTTTTAGGCTCATTTGGGGCTAACGAAGATATGAGGCATTCTAGTTGTGTATAGCCGTTTTGGATCCTACAAACAAACATAAGGAAGAATAGACCAACTTAAAGCTGCAGGACAGTGCTTGTGTGTCGTAGAAGCCGATTGGCTCAGTCACCAGCTAAGGAGACCCCCAGAAAACATAATTATCTCCAAGAAAATATTGCATACACAGTATGTAGTATTACACACTCTACATGCCATGAACCTGCCGTTAGGCATTGCACTGAGAGAGAAAGAGAGAGAGAGAGTGATAGAGAGAGAGAGAGAGAAAGAGTGAGAGAGAGAGAGTGAAAGCTATCTGACAGAAATCGACTAAAGCATTTCAAATGAAATAAATTAACGGTTTAACGTCAGGTTCATCTTCTGACGACGATTAACATAACATAACATCTAATGATTCAGGAGCATCAGATGCTTGTTAAGATCCATATAATGGACCCTTGTATTATCGGGGACGACTATTGTTCAGCATATACTTCAGACAAGACAGTGGATAACCTTTGCCTTTTGATCGCGCCATCGAGGGGCTATCAAAAGGCAAGGATATATGATTAATTATAGAGTGTCAAAAAATAATAAAAACACAAAAACAGCACATAAGAAAGAAAACTGGCATGTGCGTTCTGTCATATGAAAATATAGGAATAGAAAAAACACAATCTTGGAACTATATAATTTGTTCCTTGGTGGAGGTATGAAATTTAATGCGCATTTCTAATACGTCAAGTCTTGCGATTGATCATTGAGGAGCGTAATAGTAAAGTTGAGTGGTAAATCTGTGTCTTGCAACAGTAACTGTTACTGTTACTGTTATCTAGCAGTGCAGGCCTATTGCAAACTTGTATATAGGCTTACATTGTTTAACTCTTTTGAAGAGAGTTGTACATGTAAGATTACACTGGTTCCATGCAAGTATAATCATGTATAGTGTGTATACTGCTATGTTTTTTCTTGTTGAACTCTAATTTTCTCAGCGCTGGTCGATCGCCTCTCGCAGTTTTAATTAAAAAGCGGGATGGAATTCATTTAGGATTTCAGTTGGAATTCTTTCAACGGCCGGTATGAGATGTCACAGGATGTCTTACTTTGATTGCTTCTATAGTACTATCTTGTTGTAGAGTGTGCGGCTGGTACATGGGGCTAAGACTTGCAGCAGGTCTAATAGGTAAAGATTTAAGTCGGTACTGACCCAAAAATTCTAAACTCATCCTGTTTCGAATCGCCTTCTGGCCCAGCATACGGTGACAATTGTCATCAAACTAGCGGCAACGTCGTCAGGCTCGATACATTACGATCCAACGCCAGACTTCGTAATCTTCAGTAGTAGTTGAGTGACTGCTACAGAACTAATTAACTGATCCACAAAGTGATAAAGGTTTTGGTTGATCTGTTGCATATCCGAGATTTATTCTCTGATTTGCTCTACCAGAAATCGATTCCTGACATTATGAAATGAGCAAAGACTAGTGAATCATTGTCAATGATTCGCTAGCCAATATATTAACGACGTCACATTACTGTAACTAAGCTAACAACTGGTCGGCTGATGTACTAGACTGTTTTCATTACCAACCAACCAACTAGGCCTACTGTATAGTATTTTGTCGGAATTAGAGTAGGCTCTAATAATATATTTCTTTTCCGGTATTCGAATCGAAAACCGGTTTGAGAAAAAATCCGGTATTAGCATCACTAATCTATACATGTATGTGTGTATGTGCATTAGAATTAGAAATTAGCCTCCTAACCGTCGAAAAGGTTGATCAGATAAAAAGAGGGACTCGCGTTTCCTCCAACATCTTTGAGTGACAAGAAGAAAATTGAACTTTTTCTAATTGGATTTTCAACTAGAAACTCACGACTGGAAATAAATGTAGGTTTATATGCATGCAGTTACCGACATAACTTGCTACCGTATTCATTTTGTAGGCTGTATGATGTATCTATTTTTTACTGTCATTGCTGAATGCCTCTAACTACCAATGATGATCTAAATTCTAAATTGTATAGGCCCAATATAATTGACTGTGGTTAATAGGTCAGTATAATTACAACAACAATTACAAACGAGATCACAAATACGGTGCCAGTCAATGTCATCAAAAGGCAAACTGAAAGTTACCATGCATTCCTTTCATTTGAATGAACTCGCCACATTTCTGCAACAGGTAGGCCTATAATACCAGTCAATGAAGCTGATAGATAGTATCATTTTTCTTTAGTTGTCGGCTCAAACATATGACAAAGAATAAGCCAATCGATTATTATAATTCTATTTGTCAACAATAATGGCAATACAATAGACGATGAGGAATGATTGAACACCGCAGCATAATTAGATACAGAGTTCCATGGAGTTATATTAACAATGCATTGTATTGCAACTATTAGTTCCGTTCCATTATTAAATCGCCCTCAAGTTTGTTAAATAGTGCCGTAAATACTATCTAGCTAAATAGTCTACTTCGTGCTCCCTGGCCTACAGTAGCCTATCTATTGTATTTGTTGTCCTATTATTCCTAAATTACTCTAGATGTAAACAGCTCATGCCTATTAGCCTCTTGGACTTAGTCGCGGCCTAACGGCTACAACAGTGACGGGTGAGTCCGGGGATTCGAATTGTGAACGTATGGAACCAAAATCGGACACTTAACCGATCTGCAACTGGCTAAACCAGTACTTGAGCAAGTTCTCAGTGACCAAACAGCCACCATTCTTTGACTCTCATTGTACAATATAGTACTGGTCAGGGTATCGCACAGTCTGAGAAGAAGCGAATAAAGGAGTGAAGATGGGACCTCGTCTGTACTTGGTGGACGTGAATCAGATGATCAATGTGGTACTTGGGTCTGGGGTTGGTGTAACAAGCAGCCACGGTCCACTTGTATCTGATGCCTTGATTAGTGACCGGGTTACGGTGGTTATGGATGGAACAAGCGGCGACAGTCACAGTGGCCCGTAGCTTACGCCTTGTGGTACACTGAACCCGTGCAAGTCTCTCTCTGTGGTAAAGCAGCCACCATCATTGACTCTCAAGGTTTACCCTGTAGATCCGAATTTGTGTAAATTTGACGACAGATTCGTGTCTGCGGGGTAGCTCATTGTGAGTATATTACATCATTCATCTGTTGGCTTTTGTCTCAAGTAGACTACACCTTATAAAGAATGCAGCAACGGCTTTTATCACAAGAAATGGAACGCCTATATATGTGCTTAATCTCGGAGGAAACAAGCCACGTAATTCACTGAACCTATTTAACATCCTGTCTCTCACCATCTAATTAATATCGATGTATGTTCTTGCTGCTCTCTTGCGCGCCTGATTCTACCAGCGATCCTCTGCAGGGTCATCTGAGGAGATTCTAAGAAACTCCTTGTGGATATCTGACTTCTCTTGTGCTGACTCTCGTAGGCAACCATGTCTATAACATCGTGCGACGCATAGACTAAATATCCATAGCCCATAGCGTATTGATCTCCTACCACAGATGCGATATTCAAATCTCTGAATAGATCGATGTCGCCTTCGAGATGCGAGTCTGACGCATATATAGCTGTTTAAATAGCAACTGAATATAGTATTGCTCGTCATATATCTGATCCACCTTTATTTTCTCAGACATCACATGTATGCTGTGCTCAAACTGCAGAATAAGTCTGGAACTGCAAGCTACAAAGCCGCCTATAGTTACGTGAGTGTTAAAACAAGGACTTGTCATTAATCCTATTGGTCAATTATCATAGATCTCGAGTCTGTTAGAACGCCCAACTGTAACATATGGATGATAGAGTTACGTAAGTCGACTCTGAAAACTATATTGTATGAATGCTAACGATGCAAGGATGCTAACCATTATACTGTCATACCGAGATTGTCTCATCGCTGTAGCTGCTCTCTCTCTCTCTCTGCAGCACGTATTTGATTGGAACATTCAGCGGTTAGTGGCAGGCAAGAGAGAGAGAGAGAGATAGGACTGCTTGGAGCGAGGATGTTATATATGGCAGGATGGAGCAGCTCCATGAACCGCCATTATGGCAATTAAGTCAAATAACTTGTTGCGGTTCTTCTAGGTAGACCCTCTCGATTCGAAGCAATTTAATAACCAATCGGCTATTTGTTTGAAAAATACAAATCAATGAATATAAACTTTTATATAACAATTCTTGACAATCAGCAGTTTATACCAATGCGTCTAACCAACCAATCACATGGTTTCCAACAACTATAGTCTACAATCTGCATTTTACATAAACTCGTATTTGGCTGTTTTCCGTGTTGGATCAGAGACACTCGAGAGTAGACCAAAAGATGCATTGCACGTGTATTGTAGAAGCGCACTAACTCAGTCTATGAGGAAGGTAATGTTAACTCACCTCAGAAACGCTGATTTTCCGTGAACAGAGGCATCATTTTAGGTACACATGGAGAAGACAAAGCTATTGTGATGGTATGCCCTGTTGAGTTGATGGATAGATGTGCATTTATGAATAATACGAAGACTTTGTTGTGGGATTTTGCATTGGACCTGCCATGTGGTAGAGCCTCGGATAGATAGGCCTAGAATAAAAGCGGTAAGTACACAAAAGCCATTTTATATCGCTTCTATTTACGAGGTATCTCAGAGGCGCCTATGGAACAGTAAATGGAGAATTAGTCTAGCCTTCCATTAGCCACACACGATGTGACAAGTATGGCTGAAATCCGTTCTCCAGCCTATGACAATTGCACGGAGTGGAGAGTAATGCGCATCTCGAGACCGTAATTCCAGTGGAGAGATGGATTGAGCAACAATGGAGACAAGATGTCATCAGACAAAAGATTGATGAAACGGAAGTCAATTCACCGAAACCTGTTTTCTCGTAGTAATGAGAATATAATGCACATGATTGTAATCTATTGTATTGGCTAAAATGACGCATGAGTACGCCATTACATTACACTAAATGCATTATTTTTCTCAATTATCACTTATAATAGAAAACGTCGCCATTTGTCATCCTATAGTTGTAATTATATTTCCGACAGGTTTGATATTTTCGCGATTACAATTTTACAATGCAAATTATTTAAATATCGACCTGATTAGAATAAATTGACTAGCACTTCCCTTGAGAAAATTCCTTCCGCTCTTCATTCTGTTCTTTTTTAAATATTACTAACTATTTTATGCAGTTTCTGTAACTTATACTTATTGTATGCATTCTGCAATCTGCATGCCTTTAGTTCTATCTATAGTTCTACATATGACGGAAATCACGTTGGGTCTGGGACCCACCTCTACCTAGACCCTTCTTATCTAGATAATAATGCAATCATTCAATTGACTTATAGCGTAAGCATACTTTTAATAAAGTCTTTTGGCCAAGTTTGCATCCAGTCAGAAGCTCTTTGAAACATGAACACATTGAACAGTGTGGAATTGAAAGAGCCGTATTATATAGGCCACAAATCACCTTCTACTTGTTACGAAGATGCTGCGGTGAGTGTAAAGCGGTCTGTGTTTGAGTACCAATCGGTCGCGCAAACACCAGCCTTATAGAGGTAGCATACATGCCACAATTGCCACATCTCATATGTTTCATTTGACAACCTTCGCACTATCAACCATCCCGCAGTCCTCGCTCTTCCGGTACTAATCTCCTTACTATCCTCGATATTCGATCATCTATTGGTAGACGATCGTTCAGTTTTACCACTCCAACACTATGGAATTCATTGCCACTTGAACTTCGATCATGCACAATTATTGCACATGTATTGCAACTTTCCGGGGTAAGCTGAAAACCCATTTATTTCCTCCTTAGATCTGTTTAATCAGATTCCCTTGCCCTGCTAATGGACTTGCACTGTCTCGGATCACGCTTTCTCTTCGGTCTATGCATTGATAAGTGTGTTTCTGATGGTATAGAACTGCTTGTAGCTGCATAGTCTGTTTGAGACGTGGGGTGAGGAACCGGACGTTAAATCCTCATTGTATTGTATTGTATTTGACAGCCTAAGAGACTTTATTGATAAGTGTGAATAATCTTATATCAACTCTTGGTGGGTCCTGGAAATGTGCGAATATAGGCCTGCATGCATATCATTCGAAGACTGCAGGCTATACAAGGCGACTGAGGAAGAGACTGATGGAGAAGCCAACGGGAGGCCACCTCAGAAACCTAATGGTCTAATTGAATAATGGCATCAGTTTAGATGCGGCGATGATGCCATCATTATCACATCACTAAGCCTTGTGATGGATTTACTGTGTTGATCGAACGTTTACTCACTTGTGAGCGAGATGGTAGACTTCGAGTAGGATGTTGTATCTTGGACCTGCCATCTAGAAGTTTACTAGTAGAGAGGCACAAAACACAGTTCCACTGATAATAAAATTAGTATTCAACTATCCTGTCTTTATTCACTACACCGTGTGTGACTCTTTTCTCACTCAACCAAGTTATAATCATCTGTGATTGCTCAATGTAACTGCGTTAGGTTTGACAAGCTATGCATATATTGTCCTGGGAAGTCCCTCGTATCGTGGTTTATTATCATAGAAGATGAAACCGGAGGTTAAACGGTAAACACGCTGTTGTGTTGCTATGGATTGGAGAGTGAAATGTTCAGTTCAGCTTATATTGGTTTGCTAAATTGGTAGCCTATTATGATTTCGTGGAGAAAAGTCTGATTACTTGTCCGTTATAGCATGCCCCTACGAATACCACTTTAACAGTCCACTTTAACATTGTATCCAATCTAAACAAGTGCTTTAATTGGTTTTCATTGTAATAATGCATAGTATGATATTTGTGTATCACTGAAAGTTAACCTATGCTGCGCAGTACAAACCTCTGAAGGCCTAATATTATATTCACATTTTACTTTATTATCAGTCATACCGTCATAATGTCCAACAAAGAGACACCGCCGAGCTTGTGTGAGCGGCATTCAATACCCAGACACTAATATAATGTGACGGGTGCTATCACAAGAATGCGTGTTTATAAATCCATTTCCGGGATGCGTTTAAACAAGGTCAAAGGGCAGGTTTTGATCGGTCCAGGAGATATTTAGGTCAGCAGTGAAGAGGTCAACGTGGACTCCTAAGAACATGTCTTGACAACAGTTACTGGTCATGCAGTTTCTAGTAATTACTATTTCTATTTCTAATTTTCTCGTTAGAGGGCTAGTCGCCGCTGTCGTGAGTGCTGTGCGCATAGCTTTTTATAGAAGCCTCCATGCATGTTCTATACGCTTTCAATTCAACGAATGACTGCAATAATGTTTTCTCATTCTTCATGTTTCCGTTGATTCCAACTGTAGTCAATCTTAATTTATTTGTAAGGCTATATGTACATATTTAGTATATACGAAATTACCGTATCGATTAGAGCTGTAACTCCAATTCTAGTGCTTCCGTCGTCAGTGGCAACAACTTGTATAACATAACGTGTGCTTATAACATATGAAATCAATGCCAGTCATGTCCACGCGTTTGCATCGAGTTCCATACTTGCAATAGAATCAAGGGCTCATCCGTCACTGATGTTATCATTCGGCCGCGAAACTGTTGTTAAATTCCGTTTATACTCTTTATGAGCGACATCACGCGAGTAGCCTACCACAGATTACTAGATTGGCAAGAATCTCAATGCACTCTAAAGCACCGCGGGTGACTAACTCAGATAGCCTACTGCTATTGAGGGAATTTGAGGGGCTTACGTAATGCTATGTGATCGATGCAATGATTGCTATGTCTTCTTCTTCTTTCAGGTGTCCTGCCGGTTCCCAGCTTTGACGGTCATGGCTTTTCAAATATCTCTGTCCCCAGCAAATCTATTAAATTATATCTACTTCCTCAACGTTCATCCATTCACTGAGACTCCCTGTATAGGTAATTCTTGGTCTCCCTTTGCAACGCTTTCTTTCAATTTTTCCGCTTATGATTATGCTTTCTATTTCTTTATTCCTCATGATATGACCAAAAAAGCTCATCTGCCTGTTTCGTACAATATTTAATATAATTCTTGTTGTTGCCATCCTATTTAAAACTTCTTCATTTATAATGTGTCTTGTGTGAGAGATGCGCAAAATTTTTCTATAGAACCACATTTCAACAGCTTCTAATTGCTATTTACAAATCCAATTTGTCGATAGTTCAAATTCCCGATATACAGTGATATAGGCTGTGTACTTAAATATATTGTCAAATAACTTTAGATGGCCTGATGGCAACTAGAACTTTAGATGGCAAGGGCCACTTGGCTAGGCTACTCTACTCTATATGTTGTTAAGGTTTAGCGCCACTGAAGTACATCGCTTGGCGCGACTCTTTGTAACTATAAATTTTGCTGATTGATTTATTGTTTGCATACTTTAAATGATATAATATGTAATTTCTACCTTTTCGATATAATTATAAATATTTCTCTTACACGTAAATTTATTATACAGTTAATATTGAGAAAACCTAACATTATAATGCTGCAGCATTTAAATGCCTAAAACAACTAACCCGCTCTTGCTGCTATATAATTGTGTTGTGCAGCGCTGCCCGCCCGACCTACTGCTAAATATTTAATGACAATAACGGCAACACAATTACAGGTCCTATAATGTAATTTTCAATCAGCAGCTCTTCCGCACTTGAGTTCTTCTTTCACTCAGGAGCTTGAGGAGAGTGCATGAACGTTGACACCTACTGCGCCCTGTCGAGTTCTTTCTCTCAAATATTTATATACAACACTCTGACAAACACATTCATGAAGCGACGTAGACATGTAGACGTTCAGGCCAATTTCGCTGATTCTTACTTCAAGCAAAAATGACGTCTATAAAATTATTAAAACATCTCTAGCTCGATCACTCTCTGTCTCTGTCTCTAACATTACATAACATAACATTGCTGGGCCAGGAAGCATCAGATGCTTGTTTAAGACCAAGCATCTGATGCTTCCTGACCCAGTAATGTTATGTTATATTATATTTCTGTCTCTGTCTGTCTGTCTCTGGCTATGTCTGTGTCTCTGTCTCTTTCTGTCTCTCTCTCTCTCTCTCTCTCTCTCTCTCTCTCTCTCTCGCGTATAATATTGATTACGCCATCGGTCTCTATATATACACCGTGTTCAGAAACTACCGAGACCGTCAAATTATTTTGATTTTCTAGCAAAGTAATAGTGCGTTTCCTTTGATATTTGGCATGTATCAACAGGGACCTATTTGTGATTGATAGCCTATTGAAAATTTAAAGAGAATTGGACACATAATCACTAAGATATTGCATTTTGTGGGTGGTGCCTAGTGAGGTCTTGATTCCCAATATGGAGAAAACATGGGGTTAGGTTAGCGACAGCAGTAGAATGTTCGCCTCATCAGCAAGTGACCCAAGATCGAATCCCAGTTTAAGTCCACAAGAAAGTTAAATAAATTAGGTTGTCAAAATTCGAATATCTGCTATGGCTGTCAGTGTGCGCTATCTAAAGATAGATTTCAGCGGTGGAGTGAGAAAAAAGAAGAAAAGAAAAAAGAAAAGAAAGTAAATAATTGTCACCTGGTGCAAATGTGTCAAACAAGTGTTGTCAGGGCCGGATTTACCTTGGTGGAGGCCCCTGCGCACGCCTGTGCAGCCCTGTGGGTAGCCCTGTGGTGCATGACACTGATCAGTGTCGTAGTGAGGTAAAGTGTCGCCTGGGGCGAAGGTACAAATTTAGACCGTACCATTTTTAAAACAACCTTTTTTATGCGATATGCATATCCCCCAGCTACAGTAGCGAGAGATATGCATAATACACGATTTCTATTTAAAATGTGACACACTTAGTAAAATTCTGTGTGAATTGTGCATAAATGACACTCAAAAAGGGTGCTTTGAGGCTTAAATTGCGCGAGCGGAGCGAGCGAAATTTTTTTGGCCTCTTCCCAATAAAAGCTTTAGACAAGAGCAACAAGTTTACAGTATCTTTGAAAATTCAAGTTATAAAAAAATAATTTTTCTGAAAATGTCGTTCCTTGGACAAGTGCCGCCTGGGTCGGCCACACCACTCGTTCCCATCCCCCCTCGTTACGCCACTGACGCTGACCTACAACGAAGTCTACACAATCAGGTGGCGCATATAATCCTGATGGATCTAAATTTGCAATTATTGCCTACTTTTGTTGGCAAAAGAACAAAAGGTTAGAAGGGTTTCACTCTTTCAATTGATTTCACACAATGACAGAGACAGTCCCAGACTAGGCTATTTTATTTTAGGTAGTTGTAGACTCGTGTGCCAAATGGTAGACATGTGCGAAAGAACGACAGACAGACAGCTTAAAAGATCTTTAAAAAATTAGTAATTTGGTGGAGGCCCCTAATTTGGTGGAGGCCCCTGTGCAGCTGCACACCCTGACAACCCCTAAATCCGGGCCTGAGTGTGGTTGTTACGTATAAGCAATATACGAAAAAGTAAACAACAAAACACAGCAATTACAGGCTACAGTAAGCTACGCAGCCTTCGTTCGTCCGGCACTAATTTTCTAAAAGTGCCAGACATTCGAACTGAAATAGGCAGACGCTCGTTCAGATATGCTGCCAACAATATGGAATTCTTTGCCACAAGATTTTCGAACTTGTACAAGCATTACTACTTTCCAGGGCAAGCTAAAAACTTATCTCTTCCCTCTGTAGATCTGTTGTAACAGACCTTCTTGCCTTGGATAACGGACTTGCACTGTTTTGGACCTCGCGTTTTTCTTTCTGTTTGTGCATTTGCAAGCACGTTCTGGTGGTTGGATGCTGTCTGTAGATGTATATGCTGTTTGAAACGTCCCTGACATCGCCTTCCAGTGAGGAACCGGACGTTAAATCCTCATTGATTGATTGATTGATTATATTGTCAAATGGTGAGGTAGGTTTGAATGTGTTTAACGTCAAGGTTCAGAAGCGCACCTGATGCACAAGGCTTCTCATCAAGACGGATCAGCACAATCGAGCACTACTGTCACAAAGATTCGTTTTAAGCTTAATACAGCTTTTATCCCACAAAATACCAAACAGTTTTGTACAATGCTATCATCAAATAAGCTACACCTGTAGCCTATAATAACATAATTAATAACAATGAAAGGCGTGAATTTTAGTGTTTAAATTATTACAATTATTACAGGTCAGAATGAAATTATCCTTCACCGGCCATCTCAGGGGTCACGGGTTCGACTCTTGGACTTGTTGCACCCACTGATCGAAACATTGTGCATATCTGGGTCCGCTTAGCACTGCTAGCACACCAGTCTTTTAGTAACCTGGTAACAGGATAAGATGATGAGGAAGAGACATGCTTGTTCTTGAGCACGATACCCTTAATATACTTCATACTTGACGTCTCTGACATCATCACTGGATGATGAAACTAACGTTAAACCTTTATTAGGCCTATTATTATACTATTAGATTTCTTCATGTACAGGTACTGGTATAAGTGCTTGACATTCGCACTTGTGAAGTCGTGATTGATAAGTGAAACAAAAAAACATTAACAAAGAAACAAAACTTAAAGATCTATAACATCCAAGTGTCCTATATCGTCTGGAGCCATCTTACAATCTTATCAACATTACTGCATTTTGTCAATATGAAATATAACCAATCAAACCTGTTGCATTGTTACGTAGGATGATATGATTTCTTTGTTGCTATGGTTACGTATCTCAGCATCGAGGTTAATGTCCTCTCCTGGTACGAAACCAGTTCGTTCCAGTTTGACGGAGCAGCGCACAGCGCCACCTGTCGAGTTGCCACAGAGGCCGCAGCACGTGGTACAGGCTAGCGTCTCATCCTTGCACATGTACGCGCTCTCCTGCAGTAAAGTTAGGTTCAAAGATACTAGATATATTTGAGTCGTCAAGGCTCAGAAGCACAAGGCTTCTCTTAAAAACAGCTCAACACACACACATATATCGAGTCATATAATTATAACAATTAGGCATAGCAAATACAGTCATAAAGATTGGTTTACTTTGAAGTACAGTTTTATTTCACAAAGTACCATTACGTTTATTACAGAGCTATGAGCATAGGCCTACAGTAGAATTAAAGTCAAAACTGTACTATGTTATTTAGCGTAGAACTCGGTGACATCGGGTGACGATAAAAAAGTATTATATCTCAAATTAATTCGTTCTCCTTAATATCTATATCTGATAAAGCCATACCATAAGATCAGGCTCTCTATTGAGGTCGAGAGTTTGAAGCACTATTATCGGTTTATCAGCATGTATTGACGTGGCGTCATCATCGTCATCAAACCTTCTCCAGTCCACTACGGACCTCAAGAGATAATGAACTCTGGCTCTGAGCTGGGCACCACTGGTCTCAAATGTTGAAGGCAGATGGGAATTGAGTGTGTATTTGAATGGGAACTCGTGCACGCCAGCTGGCATTAGCTGCAGCTGCTGCTGTTGCCTCAGCATCTGCTGCTGTATAAGCAGCTGCTGTTGAGGTGATAGAGGGGGCCCTGCTGCAGAAAGCTGATGAGATGACTGGCTGCTGTCATCTGGTGAATATAAAGTATTGATAATTATAGTCTTCATTACAAGTGATGAATAATAAAAAGTATACTAGGATATTATAATTGCAATTTAACATTGAAGCACGGTAATAATAATTTTCATTTAATGAAATTTGCTTCTGTAAATATTAAACCACCTTCTGTATAATTTTTGATCTGTTGATAATTTTCATTGCACAGTCTGCATTGAAATACACTCCTTTGCACGGTGTTGTGTTTACTGTGTTGTGAAGTTTTTATTATTATCTTAATGCATTTAATTTCATTGGATGGCTTTTTTTCTTTATTCCATTATTTATTATCGAAGTACATCAAACCGAAGCTACAATGACATAGCATACAAACACACAAAAGTCAGAAAGAATAATTGTGCAAACTTAATTAAACAGGTGAGTGATAATAATTGAAATTTAATATGAAGTCATTCATATAAACTGTAGCAAAAAAAAGAAGTAAGTCAAAAGGAACAGGCAAACACGAAACAGCAAAAGTTGCTCTGTTGTCAATAACCAAGTCGTGTATTGATTATATGTCAATAATAAATAAAAGGGTTAGCGACTGTGCTGCCTAATATCAGCTTAAACTTAAAGCAAGGATAGTGACTAGAACTGCAAATAATAGTGAAAATATAAACAAGTTCAACAAGATAAACAAATATTATATAATTTAACAAATTTCTACAAATTAAGTATAAAGAATATAATGTCAAATCATTTTATAGAACATTATAACAGTTACTGAGAAACTTGGTTATATGCATAAGCCAACGCATTACATCTAAAAGTATTTTATTCGAATCATTCGACAACACCCACCTGTAACGGTATCATATAAAGTAAGGCATTCTTGTAGGTAGGTCTCGTAGTTGAACTCGACCCTCTTGCACTGAGGCTTATCCGCCCACGACACGTCTGCCTGGCCCATGATCCATAGCTGTACACCTACAGTAGTAGAAGCACTGCATCAGTCAATCTCTAGAGTACATAAGATTGATTTATTGTTTGTTGGATTAATTGATAAATTGATTGATCGACTGACCAATTGATTGATTGAACGATTGGTTGATTGGTATTTTTTACCCCGGTTGTAAACAGCCCTGTGGGTTAAAAACGATTCATTGACCGGCTACTCGAGATCAACTAGCCTGAAAGAGCCGCGAAAGCAAACAGCATTAAACCTCTGCAGATCGATTGAGAGCCTTAGACATAGAAAAGAAGTCTCACGCTGACCCCGGGTATGCAGTGCAATCTGTCTGCCGATGCCATTGAAGAAATCAGCTCCACCGTCCACGGGGCTTCGTCGTGCCCATAGTCTCCATGGACAAAATTGATTGATGATAGGTTGATTGATTGATTTTTTTTACCCTGTGTGTAAACAGCCCGGTGGGTTTTATAAAAGCGATTCATTAAGAATGGAATGAATCGTGGCCCGGCTACTCGAGATCG
>JAQFZF010000316.1:0-18932 GCA_034695365.1 Enchytraeus norvegicus
CACTTATGGGGGGGGTGGGGTCGGGCCAAAGCGGACGTGTGCAGATCAGGGGGGGAGAGGGGTCAAAAGTTCAGATTTTTTGCGGACGTCTTTTATGGACTTAACTAATTCAGCAGATTTGAGATGCTAATAATTAACAGGTCTAAGATGCATCTGTTTAACCCACAGATCTAAGAGCTCAGAGAATGCTCTGTACGAGCTGCCAGAACACATCAAGTCTCTGATACCTCGTAAGAAGACCGAGGACATGATCTCTAATACTATGCTCAGTGGTATCCCGGAGGTCGACCTTGGCATCGGGTAAGTTGCACAGTTCTTCTTCCAGGTTGCTTGCCATGTCCACACATTGGATGTCATAGTGTGTCATAGTTCTCTGACTCAATGTTCTTATCAATGTTTATTCTTTTATCACAATCAGTAGAGACTCTTTGTATAGGCAACTCTTAGTCATAGTTTTCGGTCTCCCCTCTGTTGCTCGTGCTATCTATATCTTTATTCATCGTGTGATTTGTGTAGTCGATGTATCACTTTATCTCTCTCTCTCTCAGTGCACTACCCAATGGCAGGTCCATGACATATAACTGTATAGTTTGTATGCCATATTTTCTTGAAGATAATTTTGCTTTCTGAGTCGGGTCACCTTAGCCTTCCTCAGTGACTGCGTTTGTTGACTTCTACGAAGCACGCACTTTATATAAACTTAATCATTTCAAACAAACAAAATCACTTGATATAAGCTTTAGCAATCAGTTATATTCACATTATTCAGCTCACTAGATAAGCACGGCTTAGACATCGTCGTGATGTGCTATGTGATTGATTTCATGAAGCTACAAACAGCCATTTTAATGTAGTCATTAAAATAGTAAGCCAATTCATTTAATAGCTCTTTTATAACCTTGATGACTAAAACTATGTATGACTTTATACTCGTAGGTTATCAAATTATTGTTAAACTTTATTATTATTCACGACTTGATGTGCAGTTTAGTATTGTTGACATTGGGTTGACTATGATCATAAAACATAATGAGAAATAGAGGGAGTGGCTCAATTTCGACGATATTAGTCTACTAAGTCTATATTAGTATACTAGTATACTATATTAGTCTTATAATGGTGCAATTAATTAAGCAATACTCTTTATCTGTGTGTGTTGTGTGTGATTAGAGCAAAGATTCGTAACATAGAAGCGACAGAGGAAGCCAAGCAGAGGTTGATTCAAGAGCGGAGAGAGAACAGAGGTCACCGGGTGTCAGAGTTTGTGCCAACAAACGTCGCCGTCAACTTTGTTCAGCATAATAGATGTATGTGGTGGCTATTCTCTTTAGTGGTTATTGTTTTTATTAAAACTATAGAATCAGTCTAACCTTTACGTTGGTAACAGATCTAGGATACATAGTATTTACTTTGTTCAACTGCTAGCAGTGGCGGATCTAGCAGCTCTAGACAATTCTTGGAGGGGTGTGGCAACTACAAATATTGCGAACAAAGCGAGCGACTTTTTTTGCTCGCTCTACTTTTGCTATGTTTGCAAATTTAGAGGAACCTCGTACACATTTTTTTACGTGAGGAACACGCTGACAATTATTTTGTTTTGTTATTGCAGAATCGAGAGGAAAATAGGTAGCAAAATATGTATTGTAATGTGCAAAATATATACGTAATATTTACAAAAACTGAGTGGTCATGGCCTCCTCAAATTTATGAGAGGGGGCTCCCTCTAATCTCTATAATCCACGCCTATAATATCCACCTATATAATACCCGCCTGGCTGATGGTCTATATTATCTTATCTATTACGATTACGTCTCTCTACTATTGTCTTATCTATTGTGACCGGTATCTATTGTGACCGGTCTATCAACTATTTATCTAATGTCTATCCTGTTACAGATAACATGGAAGACAATCAGCCGAAGGTGAAGAAGAATATGCCGCCACCCAAACCACTTCCTGTACGAGTGGGGGATACAAAACCTTCTAGACCCGATCAAGGTTTGTCATATACTTCTAGAAACTAAAGCTAGTTTAACGTCCGTTTCGCCGCCCATAGCGCCATCGGCTACTTGGATTCCAACAGCACATCACATCAGTCCCAGTCACATCTGATACGTTCGCAGTTATCGTTTCCCACAGGATCACGTAGGTGTGCAGCTCGAATTCAAGGGCTCGTTCGTCATAGGGTAAGGTGCAAAGCTCAATTAGCTTTCTAGCCTTGAAGCTTGCATATTTTAGAGTCAACATAGTTAACAAATAATTTGAAAATGGCATAGTTACAAGATAAAGTCAGCTTTATTTTTTTGGGACTTATAAAATCGTTTTAATAGTCATTCTATTACTTTGTAAAAGTACAATATAATGATCAGTATACTCTGAAGATTAGCAAGTTTTATCATTCGACGAAAATATCAGGGACGTCTTTGTCTACTTGTGAGATATTTGCTGGACAACACAAGATAAGAGCAAATGCTGATAGAGAAGTGATGAAGCTCTGATATCTGTACAACAACACACTGCTTGTATAGAAATTTTTACCCAACTTTAGATTTTAGAAACTGCTTATAGTGATAGAAGTTCATTGATATGCACTTTAAAATCTAGTAAGTCGACGTCCCTGATATCGTCGTCAGATGATGAACTGGACGTTAAACCGTTACTTGATTTGATTTGACATTCTAATTGATTGATATATTGATTGTGTTTAGGTAATCGACAAAAGAGGCCCGCTGACAAAGCGACAGACGACTTTCACTTTGAGAAGTTCAGGAAGTCTAACAGAAGATTTTGAAGGAGTCTATTGTACAAACTGTGCTCACAAAAATTGTGTGCTAGTCTGCAAGTTCCTGACATTGCATTTAACATCCGAGTCATGTGGCTGGGCAGAACACTTGATGACGAGTTTATCTTATAGTAGTAGAGATACGAAGTTGTTAATAATTATCCTGTAAAAGTCGCAGATGTTAGGATAATGGACACATTGGACAGTAATTGATTTGGCTAATACTATTTATTCTGGTACGGTATGTAAATTCCAACAACATTGGCCTTAATAGAATACAAGTAATTTAAAAAATCGTCCATCTCGTCCAATTATAAGTTTATAAGAAGACCTGATTCTGTTCATAATAATAATCTAATTATAAACGAGTGATCTATTTATCTCCATGTGTTATACTAAATAATTATTGCACCACTGATTGTAATATGAACTGTTTTATTGAGTGACCTGTATTTAATATAGACAAAATAATTTTTGTCTCTTTGTGTTGGTCAAGTCTAGAATTTGATCTGTGTATTGTTTGCAAATTGTTTGCAATTGTCTGTATTATTATTATTGTGTATAGATCCTAGAGATCTGATGTAAACAAAAAAAGTAAAAATTAAATTGAACATATTTGATGAAGGCTCTGCTAATTTAAATAGTCTAATAAATCAAGTAGATGGCACTGGAAAATTATTTCACAACTCATGTTCTTGTGTAGGCCTATATTGAAAATTAACAATCAGATACAACACATCAGTTTTCCTGCAAATTCATATATTTACTTTAAAAGTTCAGAGTATCCAATGACAGTCTTTGTATAAATACAAGAGTCATACAATACAAACAGAAAGAAAAAAATCCGCTTTAAGAAATTCATTAGTACACACTCTGGTCCCCATGTAATAGTTTGGCAATATCAAACGGGCCAAACAGAAACTAAAAATGTACTCTTCTGAAACTAAAAGTCAAATCGATTTGAAGTCAATTTTGTGACGACAGCATTAAAACAGAAGAGCAGGCTATGAAACTGAAGTAAGATATTCACACAGAAACCATGCTAAATGTGACATACCAAATTAAGATGATCACATATAATATGTAGAAATCATAGTAAAAGTGTCCGCTTTCATTAAATAAGGTGGCAATCAGTTGAACATCTGTACCGTCATCATAAAATTTATGTTAGGGACAGCTTTTTTATCAGCAACTACAATGAATTATGAGAATTTTAATCGCTACATGCAAATTGGCCAATGTACATGTTCAAAGAGCCTCTTTGAGAAAATACAATACAACTGATTCCATAATCAATACAAGTTACAAGATTATGTCTTGTTATGAAGATCAACGAAATGATACAAATGTCTTATATTCAAATAATTATACTGATATAGATGTAAATCTTACAATACACAGCAGTCGGTTTATATTTTATTATAAATGACAAAATTAGTTTATCCTCATCGTAAATTCACAAAAGGCTTGCTTCTTTTTCAAAATTATAAGAAGCGAATAGCAGGAATTTCTCTCTAAAAACACTCAAACACTCAATAAATAGATTGAGCTTTTTCTTATAAGTTAAGTCTAGGGCTACATCAGTTTGGCAGGTTTAACAGAATCAGGCCCAGTTTACAAACAAAATTTAATCCCCAATTACTGGATCGAGCATCAATGTCAATGTTAAATTTTTATAATGTAAACAATACAAAATGGCGCAAGATTTAACATTTAAGATTAACATTAACATTGGCAAGATTTAATCCTGTAATTGAGGATTAATTTCTATGTAAACTGGGACTTAGTTGAAGATCAAAGATTCGAGCAACATCTGACTAATACAACCATATCACAATTATTAGTATTTTAAATCTTGAACCCAGCTGCATCAGGCCAGGCAATGGATTTCTATCTATACATAGGCCTACTGAAAGACTTTAAAACTGGATTGATTCACTTTAGATGCGACATTTCACAAGTTTATGCGTGAAACACATGCATTTTAATACATAATATCACTGTTTTAGACTGTCGTTAAGCAATTGAAAGTCAGATTCTACGTACGAAGGAGATGTCAGTGACATCATAGCTAATATACATGAATGTTTGCATATGCATACAAATATGATGTATAATTGTATTTATACAATGTACATTTTGACATTTGATTGAAAGTTGGTGACATAATAAAGAGAACAATCACTAAATAGCATCATATAGCCGCATCCATCATCATACATCATTACACTTCATTATCATTACTACATTATCACCAAACTATACCATCATATAATAATTATCATCAATATTCATTATAGTACGTCCTGGTAGCAGTGGTAGCATCATGGACTTTTGAGCATGACGTCCAGGGTTCAACTCCCGGTAGAGCCGACCAGTGAGTAAAATCTCTGCTATACCAGTGGTCGCCGCTGCCTTGTGCGCGAATGGGTCTCGAACAAGCATCTGTTGTTCCTGACCAAAATATTCAATTATTATAATAATAACAATCACACAAAACTCTTCATTAATCCACACCACTCCTGTTAGTTTACAGTATTTATATACAAGGCGATATCATACAAGCTGGTGCAAGTAGTGTGAGGAAAATCACATTATATTTACAAACCATTATTTTTATTAAATCACCATTTTTTTGTTTTATTTATTATTATGTCGCATTGTTTTTATATATTTTTATGTATAGGGCTAGTAGCATAGAACATTGGCATACACATGATTTATTTGTCCTTGTACACAACTCCAAGAATCACCTTTGACTGCATATTCAAAGCAGATAAACGCTATCAAAGGCCGAGAAAAATAGGTCAAGGTCCATATAGGTTTTCAAAGTGTTGGAGAGGTACGATAAAAATAAACTTGATTCTTTTATATTACATGATTAGGTGGGATGTTTCAGTGGATATCACCTACATAAAAACGTAAATGTTAATTTGATGAGCTACATTAATAAAAATGAGAGATGTGGAATTTCAATAAACCTCATATTCTGTTAATAATCATAATATTGTAATCACAATTTAAAGTCATTTTCTGGATTATTACAGGTTAATCAGTGCATGGCACAAAAATTCACTGAATATAAAGTTACGGTAGAATATCATGAATTTATTGAAGACTACTGGCTTTTAGAAAATCATAATTCATCATACCCCCAGTTAACTCAATAGGCTATCTTTTGAAGTCATCAACCAATAGAATTCTATCATACATTGACAGATGTCCTGCAGCAGTATAAAAGATCATATAATGACTGAACATTATGTGATGATTAATTATTGTTCAGGAATTACTAGCTAAATCTGGTATTGAAAGAAAACATGATTACCCTATTACATAAAAAAATAGAATGTATCTTTGTATTCCAATTCATTATTTTATCATATCACACTGATCAATGTATTGTAATGCTTCCTAGCAAGCAGTAGACTACTCCATAACTGCACCCTCTATACACGATCTCACAACCGGATATTTTTGTAGACTACCTAATGCAATCCCACTGTTACAAAAACACATTATGCCATACATTTAATTATATGTACACGAAATACTACTACTAACTACTGAAGTTATGTATCACAATACATAAAATTATTAACTGCTTGTAAGGTAGATATTGATATTTTTGTAGCATTTATTCAATACTGGTGGTATGCAACTAACAACTAACACTACTAACTACTATTCCCTTCACCTGAATAAAAAAATGCACAATAATAATAGAAATAACACAGAATACAGAAAAGGAGAAAACAGTATAATGCCAGCGCAACAAATTGCACACACAGAACGAACAAAGTATTCACAACAGACGTTGTTGTAACTGTGGCAATGTTAATAATAATAATGGGAGTCATCATAGTTATACATGTTGCATGTTACATGTATTATGTACATGTTGCATGTATAATAGTATAGATTTAACGTGTGTTTGCTCAACCATGTTGATGTGAGTGACAAATACTATATATCTGCTCCTTCATCTTCAGGAGCCTATCTCCTATTGTTGGGAGGACAATCCACAGTGGGATCACCAAAATGGATGGCAGCTTATGTCGTATTCGGAGGGGTAGTTATATCTGGAGTCAACACTCTATTTCCGTATTCACGGAACTAATCCTGCAAGACGGCAAGAAGCCTAAAGTCCAAGTCCAGCATCCCCTCCCCCCAATGAGAGGATAGAGAATGTCAGCAGTACGACAGACATCCTGGGTGCAGAACAACAACATCTCAGACTGTCTCTGAGATGCAATGGTACTGGATGAAATCTTTGATAAAAGGAGAAAATATCCTGCATTTTCTTCTCTTGCAGCATTTGTTTTCCTCTCTTTGTAGCATTTGCTTTTGCTACTCTTGTTTCGGTGAACAGCCCGTAGTTCAAATATTGGAGACCTCCCTGATGTCGTCGTCAGATGATGAAACGGTCGTTAAATTGGCAGTGAACTCTGCAAGGCGAGAAAGTAGGATAATAGAAGCAGTAATATCTAGTAGAGTTTAGTGCTAAATAAAGTCACCTGAGATTTTCAACAGAAATATCATTTTTATTCGACCAATGGGGTCATATATGGGTTGTCGGAGCTAGTCTAATACCTGCACCAGGGCAGAGCTGATAACACACTAAATACAGTGACCTCCCATACAAACAACATTTAATGCCTGTGTCCTCACACAAGGAAGATGCAATTGACATCTCAAGACTTTTGGCAACAAAAAACACCGTTGTTTGTGATTACATTCTATATACAATCGTCACACATTGACAACAGATTGGGATTCATCCTACTCAGTTTAAGAAAATAGATCAGACAAACATCCTCTCACTGACTCCAGCGCAATTTCTCAATACTTTTCATATGACATCAAATAACAGAGATATCTCATATCATGTCAACTCGGTCATTACAAGTACAAGGCCTGTATAGCCTGCTATATACAGATTAAATTGCATTAGAACTAAGTTGTACTACTCTCTAATGCAGGGGTGCACAACACGCGGCGAGCATTGCCGTGTGGCCCTCGGAGGGATGGCTTGAAAAAAAATTGTTTTTAGTGTCAGCAAATTCTAATGTCAAAAGAGCAATACTTTGGAAAATTAATACTTGGGATAATTAATAGTATTTCACGGTCAGGAAGGGGCTAGAAATCCCGAAATGTTTTGGCTCCCAATATTTCGTCTTAGCTCTTTTGTTTGGTAGTTGGAATAACAAAGGAATAACAAAAACAAGGTAATTTTTTGGTCCCCTCAGACAAAAAACTTGATCTGCCCTGCATCATACATGGTGAAAAATCTAGTGCGTACCACTTTACTAAGTCTTATGCGGCCCTTTGGCTCATCGAGCTTGTGCACCACTGCTCTAATCTAATCACTAAACTAATCAATATTTCTAATATTAATAATAACTAATCTAATCACTAATAATCTAATCAATTCTTCTAATAATCTTATTGTTAGGAAATGATAAAACATTCTATAAAAGACTTTATCACAAAAAAACATCAACGATAGTATTCATCAAGATCCAGACTTGTAATAACTAAGAAATTTTGAACTTACAATTTCTCACTTGAAGGAGATGTCTGGAAAACCTAGCACTGACTACACACACACTCTATTCCTACCGTAATTCTTAATAAACCACACACCACACTCTATTCCTAACTTAATTCTTAATACACAACCACACACTATTCCTAACATAATTCTTTATACACATTTAACACACTTCACAATACACACAACACCGATCCCCGAGGATTCAATGCCTTCATTAGAATTGTACATTCTTACATTTACATTACATATACATCCTATTACATGCACATTACATGTACATTTGATTACATTTACATTACATGTACAATTGTAAATTGTACAGCCCACTGCATTTGAATTTAGCATATGATCGAAATCAACATTATACTACCACGATCCAGTTGGTAATGTTAGCTTGAATATTCAGTGTTTCAGCAATATTGAAGCTAATGATACCTTTGCATGCTTTCTTCTGGCCTTACCCGTCGCTGATAGTGTCTTCAGGCTGCAGAATCGACATTGAATCTTTTACATTTAGTCTTTACATACCAGCCTGCATGGCCTAAAATGCATGGATTGATGAGAATGACATATACAGACGCCTATTTACAAGTGCTTTCACACAACACATAACATACTAAGGCATTAATGGAAGCACAAGGGCCTTGCATTAGACTGCACACATACATGACACAACAGCGACATAACACATTCATGAAACACGTGCACAGAATGTGAATAAAGTGATTCACAATCTACCCTATTGGAGACTATAATTAGACTACCGGATTGACTTGTTGATAATAATTACAAAAATTCGTAAGCTACTAATAAATTTAAATGTAAGTAGTTATCTAATTTTCTATTTTAGCATTTTCTATTTGCTAGTTTTGTTAAGATGGCCAGGCATAAACCCAGATGCAATAATCAAAAAGACGAAACAGATATTAAATTAGCATTTACTGATTGGGGAATGATTTGCCTGCTTATAATTTAAATATAGGTCATTTAATTAATCAATATAATAAAAATAGAAAACTATCAACTATTTTTTACTGTTACGAATAAATAAAAAATAAGCTTTTGCAATAGTCGTATAGCAGGCCTATATTGAAATAGTACATAGTATTTTATCAATACTATTATTCTAATATTTGCTATGCATAATGTCAAAAGTAGGCATATAAACAGTGAGTAGGTAAATAAAGGAATGCATAATATACAAATTGCTATATACTGTTTAAATGTATATTACATTTCGTCTTGTTTGAATTATAAAAAAACTGTTACAAAATCTAAATCCATTACCAGTAGTCATAGAAACTGAAACAAAGAAAGTCCTATCACACGTTACTCAAAGGCCTTTTATACTTTACAGTCGGCACGATTTTATTTTAAAAATCACGACGACTATAATTAGGCCTATACCAATTCCGTCAGTCAATGAAATGTTAATATACACAGGGATATATTTATTTTTGTTTTATTTACACGGGGATGTATTTATTTCTGCTTTATTTACAGTAGCATAACCACACAAAAAACTAATATATAAAACTGTATATTTACATTTAAACACAGCACACCTAATTACAGATACAGACAAATCGCCTTCATTTTATAAATGGAATCGACTTCTATATTCATAATCGTACTGTATCCTATTTTAATAAAATAATAAGCTTTGTAGAAAAATAGCCCATAATTTGCAAAATAACGCAAACCCAGAATTAGCAATATAAAATGATTAATTAGAATTAAATCTGTCAAAAATTCAATTCATTATTGTCCACAAAGTGAAATTCAAATTATAAACTAAAATATATCCCTGCCAATTATAATTTTCATCCACAAATCAAAATATATTATTGTAAAATTTAACAAAAGTAAATACAGGCAAAAAAGAGCATATTCGAAAGCATAATTCCAGATCAATGCTAAAAATGATTAGTCAATATTATTATGGCAGCATTAGAAATTCATTATATGTTCAAATATATTGTAATAATTAGTAGGAAATGTAAATCCAGATACAAATTCATAACCCTTTATTTCTCTAAAGCATAAAATCTATGGCAAATTTTATGTTTTGATATGGCTTATGTTCAGTGATACAAGAAATGCATCCCCTCTAGGTAGTCTACAAAACGTACACAAGCCACTAAATAAGTGTACTTAATTGCAAGGCAAAAAAATTTTTTGTAAGAAAAAGGAGTGTTTTATTTGTATCCCAGCATGCAATAATTAAAACCCTTCATATAGAACTGATATAGAGCGAACAACTGATTCAATACAATTATATACAACAGACATATCGTATCACTAATACCAACACTACCAAGCCCAGCTACATAAATGATTCGAGATGTTTTAGGCTCTCTGTATAATTGACCTATTTCCTGCTAAAGGCTCATTGCAAGTTCCACAGGTCTAGGATTCAAATTCAGGCTCATCCAGATGGTGATTATCCTTTGGGCGGCAATTACTAAGGATAGGTTTATCATCGGTTCGTATCCCAAAAGTACATCATTGTCTTCTTGAGACGTCCCTGACATTGCCTTCGGATGAGAAACCTGAAGTTAAATCCTCTTTGCATTGTATATTACTCAGTGACGAGTCATGGATTTGAACTGCCAGTCAAGACTCTTAACCACTGTACCACATAACTCAGTCAAATTAAACCTATGCCTCTTAGCGGGCCTGAAAGCCATCAAGCCACATATATTTAGGAAAAGCAATCATCAATCACACAGTAATGCAAAAGATATTCGCACAATACTGCGTTAACTGATTGCCCACATATGAATATACGCAAATATATACAGCAGATTTCATTGAAGTGCATATTGATTTGATTATATATTAGTGGTCACATTTATATACAATTAAATCGAACATTGGACAAGTGCACACCACACATGACAACATTATGCACCACCAGAATACTAGTACAAAACTGCTGAATGAATAGATCGAATGATTGAATTGCATGGACTAATAATGATTCATCAGACCACAATACAAACCACGGACCACAATCAAGACAATTGAGTTGATTATCAATTATACCCACTACATACACTATATACATATACATGTATACATACATAAACATACAATTGTTTGGCATATATGCATATATACATATATGCATACATATAACATACATATATGCCATTACATACAAGCGTTGGCTACATATATTGCATAGATGTAGCGGATTAAGAAGCGAATTCCGGCTTTCTGATTACATTGCGAGAACAATGGGCCGTAGTAGTATTATAATTATATACATCTAAAGCATGTATTATATTACACATGTTGAGAATTTAACGTCTGCTTCATCGCTCAAGGTGATATCAGAAATGTCATATATACTACATGTACAACTCTAAATACACAAGGTTATGTAATTAAACATGTTTTTATTTTGTCAAATCACTCTGCAATACAAGGAAATAGTAAATTTCAAATGGCCGAGATTTTATTATGCAATTAGGGGTTTAGTTTAGAAAGCTATAAGTTAGTACTAATCTTGTGAAGACTAATAACATTAATTGACTTCGACTAGAATAATGGAGACAAATTTTAGCACATTCTACTGTGCTAACATTTGTAATATATGAATATCATGAAAGTTTAAACCTATATCTATGATATATATACCTATTTCAATAGCAGTAATATTAACATTTATATTATTATGCCTACAGTCAATTTCCATATAATAGCACGATGTTTTATACCATTAAAATAATAATAGTTTTTACTGTTACTCACATTTGACAAATTCTGCATAAACAAAAATTCATGTCACAATCAATTCAATTATTACATTCAATTATTTAGACCTCAAGACAGAAAGTATCATAGAAACTACATTTTTAGCCTGATTAGAAAGTTATTCATAAGGTATACAATGCATGCATTGCACATTTTACAGCACTAAAGTGTCTGAACCCAATATGGTTAATGCTATTACAATAATAACTTGACAAAAAGTGTTTGAAATTTGAAAAACTAATGCAAAATTCAAGATATTATACTACTATATACTAATGCAAAGTAATGGAGAGTAAAGCACTTTATTGAAGGCTATAACATTATCTAGCTCATTATCCAGTTAGGTATTACGTAATTCAAATTTAAGAGACTTATTGAAATATACTTATCAGAACTAAAAAAGGCCAAAGCAATGCCTGCACAACGATTCAATCACAAAAAGTAGCTGAAATTATTCAGATATAACAAAACTCAAGAGAAACTAAAACGATACAACTGTCTTCAGCTTTCTTCCCATCATTATTTATCAGACAATAAAAATTATTACATAAAATAAAAATTAATCATCGTGGAGAGAAATACAACGATGATCGGTGGCAATAAGATGATGCTCTTGAATCTTGTAACTAAAACGCTGCCGATGCATAGTCTTGCGCAATCGCAGAAGTCTAAATTGCAGAAAACTAAAATGATCAAGAATCACTACTAAAAAAATTATACATATGTGTGTGTCCATTATAAAGTTTTATACTGTACTGCACATAATCTCACATACTCAAGTGCACACATTGTGATTATTTGTGCACACGTAAACACATGCATAGAATCGGCATAAAACAGTTATCCTGAACTGATAAAGATGGCTACGACACTACCAGCTAAACTAGCGATTCATAAATTCTGTTAAACTATGATTCATCAAATACAAAATCGTCTCTCTTTGTCACACAAAAGCATGCGACTTCAGCACATAACTGTGACAAAAGACACGAAGAACATAAAGTATAAATCTGTCACTCGATGAAATATAATATGATTCACTTGATGAAATAAAATACGATTTAACTTCTTCCTGATCTAAACTAAATAAAGAATTCATCACTGTTGTAAATAAACATTCGATCAGCAATAAGCACATTCCAGTGCAATCGAGAAATAACACAAAAATATACACGATATATACTAACAATAAACATAGTGCAAGTCAGCATCTATGTATTTTGTACACAGAAATACAGAATCAGGCATTCTACTGCTGCACAATTATAAAGTCAAGATGCACACTGACACATATACATACCATGTACCTTCACCCACATACAACACGCACATGTGGATACAATAAACACAAAAGCCCTGACATGTACCAATAACAAAGAAGAACTTACAAGTATTCATTTTATTATGTCATGTCATTTTATTCAGACATGACCAATAATATGAGCATTATGGAAGTTCACATTCACATTCAATACATGCTAGCATATCAGTTTAAGCAGAAGTCTGCAATTAGGCAGTGTGCATATGTTGAACATGTCTGCATATAGACGTGTATCACACACTAACTTAGAACATCATACAGATTGATTCTAATTTCACACAATACAGATGTGTAATTGCAATTATTAAATACTTAATACGTATCATGCTATGCAAGCATTACAGTTATGTAAACCAATCCACTTCATTTAGACCATTACACGCTATGTAGACAATTACACGCTATGTAGACAATTATACTCTAGGCTCGACTCACACAATATCTCTTTCGCTCGAGATTACAAACATACATACATTTGGAAATAGAATACATAAAAACATACAAGTCAAACAGACAAACATACACACAAACTGCTACAGATAAAGACATGTGCATATATATTACGCAGAAAAGAGCAGGGATTTAATTTCATACATAGCAGATATAATTATGCTCCTGAAGGAACAGTCAAACACACACATTTACCAGGAAGCACTCACAAATATACACACACGTAAATATAATAATCATGATAGGCTACGTGTCGACACATACGAACAAGAGCACAAGCAAATATGTATAGCATTACCTTCAAACATACATGACCCTCTACCTACATATATAAATGCACTATCATACTGCATAATGTCTGATCCAGCAATCATTAAACCGCTCACACCCATAAAACACACAGGCACTCGGAGTGACAGCTGCTACAGACAAACATACATAGAGACACACACTCAGAGTGATAGCTGCTACAGACAAACACATACACACACACAGCACTACATACACACAGAGAGAGAGATATAGACGACATAGTCCAACGATATCACAGATACTATTGCTAATAAAACACGGCTCCACTGTCCTCTCTACACAACGCCTTCTTCTCCCTCTTTTTTCCTTCTTCTTCCACGTTCTTATCTCCGCGCCCTGGACTGCTCGTTGCTGATGATGATGCCGATGAAGGATTGCCAAAAGTAGCGTCATCAAAGGATGACGAAGAGGCTAGGGGGCCGCTGATGGACCAGGGGGCCCGGATCATCACCCCCGCGGAGGTGCAGTGCATGGGGGAGGCAGGAGTTGGGGTCCACGGGGGGCGCTCCCCTCTAAACCCTGGCGACCCATCAGGGCCACGAGGCTGTCGCACCGTCATGACACGAGGTATGGTGTCGTCACTCACGCTCTTAAGTCTTGATATCAGACGTTCTGGTCTCGGCTTCTCACTGCACATAAAACATGTGATAGGTCTAGCACGTTACACACACCAGCACGTAAAACATGTACATTACACAAACCAGCAAGTAAAACATGTATAATTGTATGCAATACGTAGCAGAATGTAAACAATGTAACAGTGAGTTACACATACTAACACAGAAACATGCAAGAGTATGTTACACATGCCAGCGTATTAAACATGTAGTTTTGCATCATTACACATACCAGCACATAATAGTAAGTTACACATATCAGCATGTACAGCATGTAATAGTAGCTTACACATAGTACCATGTAAAACACTACAGCATGCATGTGCCTTCGAAACACTATATTACTAATTTGGATGTACAATTGTACTCCGTACAGCAATAATCATCTATATAGTCAAGGTATGGTATGTGCAGGTGGCAAAGCTTGCTAAAACAATACGACAAGAAAGTACACACACGTACACGTATAAACTGTTTAGTTTAGAAATGAGGTCAGAAGAACTTCAGAATCAAACGGTTTACTTTGGCCAAGATAGTACAGAAATGAATCTATAATATATGTAGGCTAGTTTTGCATCTGCCAGCTTTGATTACAGATGTACAATTGTAAGCAGCACATCTTGCTTGCGCCCTTCGACTGTGAACTAACTAATATAGATAGAGTGTATGTATATTTATCATGTATATATGTTTATAATTGTATGTATATGGGTGTACTGTGTTTTGTATGTACAATGCTGCACCACCTACCAGATCTTGCGCACATTGTGCACGCTGTACGCGCCCCTCAAACTGTGCACTATAACCAGTTCCACCGTGTCGCCCTCCACCACCAGGGCCAGGGTGCTGACACCTGGGGCCACCGCTGCTGCTGCGTTGTTCCCGTTACTGTTGGTCTCATGAAGCTCTGATAAGTCAAAAGATAGCGCCACATTATCAACATCATAGTCCACGTACGCTGTCTGTAATCAATCAATCAATCAATCAAATAGAAATTTAATAATGAAAAAGTCTATTAACTATGTTTGTCTTCTCCTCAATAAATCAATCAATTATTCTTTCAATTCAACAAAATCTATTGATAAACAAATTTTCTAGAAAATGCAATCAACCGTTTATTGTCTAAATTTGCACCATTGGATTTTGTGCGAAAAATATTCAAAACCATACAACAATAATTTAATGACTGGTTTGTCATCTGATGATGATTTCAGGCGACGTCGCAGACGGCATCATCTCTGTTCTACACGGTTATGCTGTAATGGAAGACAACACTCAATAATTTTTTAATTTTTATCTTTTCAGAATAGATCCCTTTCTCTTAGAACTATTATATTTCTATCATTTGCTTTATTATTTCCACCTCAAGCTAATCACTCCAACGATAGATACACAGTATCTCTCTCTGTCCAACTCTCTCTCCCTCTCTTTCTTTCTCTCTCCCTATCTCTTTCTCTCTCCACGCTACCTACTTACGTACTCTCTACTCTACGTACCTTGTCTTTGATAGAGGTGATCTTGCAGTGGACGTAGCGACGGGAGGGCGCCACATTGACAGCACGACGCACCTTGTTAGAGTTCTTGCCTCCTGCCTCAGCCACCTGGTACCTCACGATGTCTCCCTTCTGAGGCAGCTCTCTCTTGTCGACCAGCGAGGTGATGCTGAACGGGTAGGTGGGGCCTGTGGCGTCGATAGACCCACTAGAGGCGGAGTCTGGGTCTATAGCCTACGAGAGGTACAATAAGAAATAAATAGATTTAAACAAATATATAAAAAAATGAACATGAAACAAAACTGAGAAAAATGAACCTGCAAACCTTTTACACAATACTATAATGTCAATATAGCCGCCGAAGGCTGAATAAATTAACAAATGGAATTGATATGGAGAATTAAATGACACATAGATATTGTATAATCTATTAAATAAAGTTTGGAAGTTGACAACGGTTACTGTCTATCCTGTGCTGTGATGGCAGATTCAAAGGCACAAATTCACAGATACAATCTATTATCATCAATCATTAATGAATCTATTACTTGCTGACCACATAATATGTCAGTAGGTGGCAAGAAGTGTTGGGTGCAAAGACAATTCAAGAGAGCATTAGGATAGAATGAAGCACAAATATGATTAAAAACTTCCAATGATGATTATAATGGATAATATATAAATAGTTATATAATTATATATAAATTAAAAAGTAACAGTGTCAATAGCCATTAACTATATGACACACATGGATTTCAAAGATTTCTTCTTTGCCACAAGATTTGCGATCTTGTACATTTACTATTTTCATTACTACTTGCCAGGACACGCTCAGAACTCAACTCTTCCCACCTTAGATCTGCTCTAAGAGACTGTCTTGCCTTGGATCATGTACTTGCACTGTTTTGGATCTCGCATTCTCTTTCGTCTTGTGCATTTGCAGAGTGTTTTGGTGGTTGGATGCAGTCTGTAGAACTTTTCACATCCTGCTTGGGACGTCCCCGACATCGCCATGTCCATCGGGTGGGAAATCGAATGTTAAATCCTCAGTGATTGATTGATTGATATGGTTTTATAACGATTTCTACTTTTGAATCATGGGAAAAAACGAGGATGTGCGAACATATTCCAACTGCATATGAGCAGTTTTCCTGGTAATATCCATGATTGTATAATGTATATGCAAAAAGAAATAGAAGGACCTTATAAAGTAAGATATAAACAGTAGAACATAGAAACTGCAGTAGATAGGTCTAGAAAAAGATAGATGTGCATTGTTAGAGAGACATGGACATAATTTCCTTGAAAGAAAGGCTAAAGCCAAATTTAACGTCAGTTTCGTGGTCTAACGGCTACATAAGTGACGGTCGAGCTTTGGTATTCGAACTCAACAATGACACTCAAGGACATAGGACATAAGGACACTCAACCAATGTGCAATCGGCTCAGCAGATAGTGGTCGATGACACAAACAATAGTGAGCACAAGTCTATGAGAGATCAAGAGAGAGAGAGAGAGAGAGAGCAAGAGAGAGAGAGAGAGAGAGAGGGAGAGACTGAGAGAGATAAAGAGAGAGAGAGACAGAGAGAGAGAGAGAGGGTGAGTGAGAAGGAGCGAGAGAGAGGGAACCAGGAAAGTATAGGCAGAACCTGTATCAGTCCACAGTAGTCAGACTGCTCGGTGCCGTTGAATCTAACAGTACGTAGCACTCTACCCTCCAGTATACCAGGTAGTATCACCTGCAGCTGTCGACAATAATAAATACCACCTCATAGTTAGAACTAGCAACAGCAATATACAACTACTACATATACAGGTTCACTACTTAGGAAGATTGAAAAGGTCAACACAGGTCTGGAGTATATGATCCAATTATCAAATTGGATTGTATAGAGTGGGTCTGACGACCTCACCGTCAGATTAATGACTGTCACCATTGCGCTGAAATCGCTCAGGGTCGGGATCAGCGCCGCACCTCATGGTTCGGTGAATTGGCAGCAATTAGTACGTTGTGTATGACTGTTTCAAAGGATTGTGAAGGAATACATGGGTCTGGCATATGATTGAAACGGATTGAAAGTGAGGCTGGCGAACTTGCCACTAGATTAATTTCAATTGTCACCTGTGTGCTGAAAGCGCTTAGAAACGGAATCAGCTCCGCACTAGGATTCAGTATTGACTCGGTGGCACTTTTACCTTATCTTATATCAGCTCGTGATAGAAGAACATAGAATTATTTAGCAGATCACAGCCTTCTCAGCATTAAGAGGAAAGCTGACAAAGATGCCAACTGCTGTGAAGTACACACATTCTAATGCAATAATATCCCTACTTGTCTCAACGATGTGGCTATCGATTACAACGGAAATTCAGAACAAGCAGCACATAGTGCTATGACAATATTTGATTGGCTCAGTGTGCACTCTTAGACTTTATTATAGTCATATAAGCCATAGAGCTTCTAATTACCTCATCGCTGGAGGTGCTAGACTTGGTCAAAGCAGAAGTAGACGAGGCAATCTTGTGAATGTTCTCAGCACACACTCTAGCAGACTTGTGCGACACTGTAAACTCTACCTCATCTCCTAGGTCTAGGTCCTCTGCTGAGCCATCTACACAGCTGTATCAATCAATCAA
>JAQFZF010000317.1:0-18914 GCA_034695365.1 Enchytraeus norvegicus
GTAGAAGCCGACTAACGCTATCACTGGTTAAGGAGACCCCTCAGAAAGTAAAATTGTCTCCAAGATAATATAGCATACATATGCCATGGACCTAATTGAGAGAGAGAGAGTCAAGCAATAGAATTTATTGTCTTATGTTATGCCCATCTAATGTACAACAACAAGTATTTACTAATGCAATAATAAATAATTTTTAACAAGAAGATATTGGAAATTATGTCTATGTCTAATGTCTATGTAGTGAGTACATATTATCTGTAGCCTAATTTTGCAGGGAGATAAACTCATAAAGGATGGTAAAAGCAAATAACAGTTATGTACATTTATAGTACAAACAAAAAGTATTCATGAAAGTGATACTGCTTTTGTCGCGGATGTATAAGAGAATTATTATGACGTCAATGATTTGGCATGTGGTTTGTTAGGGGTTTGGTATAGGATATTTGACATGGGTCTGTACCATATTCCTGATACATTCGTGACAAATGCTGCCCGGTCTTGTTGTTCACGATGCATTAAGTAAACCACGTTTTTACAGAAAAGGCATATTAGATTTCAATCACATATCCAGGCACTCTTTTATCATATCAACTGTTAATTATTAATGCAAAGGTCCAGAAAAGGGAGAAATAAGAGAAAAATGTTTTATATAATCATATAGTCATTCGTGTCTGCCATGAAAACGCCAGGAAGATGAAATGGCATACTTCCTCTGTTTGACTCTATTTATTCGGTACTCTGCCAGATGACAGGTCTACGACATCAATTCATACGCACAATATGTTGTCTCTTTTATCAGTGAGCACACAATCGACCAAGAAAATTAGTTTATCCTGTCTCAAGGCTATCACACTAAAAATTAAGCATTAATTCAGGGAGATTTAGTGGTTCTGAGGTTGTTTCCATTGCCCTTTATCGTGTTAGTCGGCTTCTACGTAGCACTTGCAGCAATTGGTTGATCTTTTCTCAAGGGTCCCGGACCCAACACGGTCTGTGTTGAATATGATAAATATAATTTCAACAAATACAATAAGGTCTTAACGTCCTCATCGAATTTAACATTTATGTCAGAGAAAAAAGAAACTCGCTCTCTCTTTCTCACTCTCTCTCTCTCTTTCTCTCTCTCTCTCTCCCTCTCCCTCTCTCTCAATGCACTCCCCAAGGGCTGGTCCACGGGCATACAACTGTAGAGTTTGGACGCCATATTTTCTTGGAGACAATTTTGTTTTCGGAGGGATTTCCTTAACCAGTGACTGCGTTTGTCGATTTTTACGAAGCACGTGCAGCTTTCGATCGGTCTATTGTTATGTTTTTGCCGGATCCAACACGGCTAAAACATTTAAATTTGCATTGCAACATATTTTGGGGCCGGCATATAAATTGGCATGAGCCGTGGTCCATGATTTCTGAATGAAGTTCTCAACAACAATTATTAAAATGCGATTTTCTTCCACGGAGCGTGAAACTGATGGACATTACTAGGACATTGAACTCAGTTTGTATCCCGGTCAAGCAATAAAATCGAAACTACCAGAATAAAGACCACAAAAGTTGCTGGCAGACAGAGTTATGACACAAAAATGCTACTACGAACATGGCAGAAAATCTTCGCTGGAGGTCAAGCTAGTTGGAATACTATTGGATTATTATAGGCTAATAAAAAACCGAAAAAAGATATTAAATAATAGAAAAAAATTATAGAAAAAATAAATTAGAAGAGCTCTGACAACATGCGATGATGCGGACTTTACATAGAAAGTAGACAAGAGTTACGGTACTTCACCAGGGTATCTAATTAAAATTCCAATTCCAAATAAATTATTTAGGCGAAATATAGGCCTATACTATTTTTGTCAAGAACTTTATCTTCGGCTACTCTATATAAGGAAATCGCCAATGTAAAGACCTGCATAACAGAATCGATATACAAGTAATGCATATACGCGTAAGAACTATCTCGATAGCATGAAATGGATTGCAGGATTTTGGCTTTAGGCCGTTTGATTTGCCTATCGGCCTGCATTGGCTTGTCGTCGTGCTCGATGTTGTCATCGGCCTCCGTATCTAGATCTACTTGTTTCTACTCAGTCATGCTATCGATTTTTGCATAATTCCAAGAAAACTGAGATGCTTCCTAGATTTTTTTTGTTACCTTCAAATTGATTGAAAGCGACATCATTTTGGTTGAAACTGATTTTTACCTGTCCTAGTCGAGAATTGATTTTTACCTGTCCATAAGTCAGTTACTGACTTATGGAAGAAGCGTGCCCAGAATACAAATGAACCATAATGAACTTATAGGAAATAAATACGCGATAAATCAAACTGTAAACAACAATACAGACAACCTTGGCATAGCAGCCTCATAGGTTGATTGTGGAAGTGCTAATTCTTGAAAGAATAAGAGAAAGATTGAGGGTAAAATCTCGCATATATGACATGTTGGATCATGACGTTCGATTTTCAAATTACGAGGTCGTTCAGAGAGTGAAATCTGTCATCACCAAGATATAGACTGATACTTACACCGAAGACCAGTGTAATGGCATATTTATTTATGTAGCCTGACTATTAATACGACATATGGGCAGATTAAACTAAAACTGTTTGATGTCATGATGACTATATAATAAATCCGTGCACAATAATGCAGGTGTCCTTAAGTTACCTTGCAACTTGAGCAGCAACTCTCAACTATTCTGTTATCTTGGGCGGGGTTTTGCTCAATGATAAATTTCCCGCTATCTACTGCATGAGTACGAATAATCATTGAGTGGTTAGAATTTCTAAAACTCAAAGACAGCAACTAAGAACGGAAACTACAATTCTTCTTGAAATCTACAATATAAATTACAAATAGGCCCTTGTTGATGCCAGCCAAATATCAAAGGAAACGCATGTGGTAATACTTTGGTAGTAAATCAAAAACATACAGGGTTCTCGGTTTTATTCCAGCACGATGTATTATCATGTGCCTAAGTGGTGTGCGAAATTATGCGGACAAGAAAATTAATATTCTCTACTGAAAGAAGAAGTATGCAACTGAACAGCTTTAACTGGAAACTAGCATTCAGACTAGATCATGTTAAATGAGCTATTCTCTACTTTATTATTACTCTACCTTTTAGATCTGTTTATTTGTAATTTTTTACATTTCCGTATATATTTACACCTGACAGACGCACATGGTAGTTTCCTTCTTAGTCGCTGTTTTTGTGTTTTTCATTGTATTTTTTACTCCAAGATTAATCGTACCTTTACCTTTCGATCAGTGCAATGCACTGTTGGACGCGCAGTGCTGCCAGCTCAGGACACGATTTATCTTTCATCTTCCAGGCACCTATACGCATCCGTGTCCAAGGGTGCCGAGGATATTTGTCGCCTGAGCTGGGAATCGTTAACACGCCTCGAGCCATCACTCGATCCTGAAGTAGGCACGCTAACCGCTTCATCAATTACCATTAGTTTATCATTATTGTATTAGCATTGCTTCATGGTGCTCAATGTTGTCTTGGATGCTGGTTGCTCTCTAATTACTATCTTTTGTTGCTGTAATTGTTAGTGGCTTGTACTCCATGACTCAATCAATCAATCAATCAATTAAAAATATTTAGCGCCCGGTTCCTCACCCGAAGGCGATGGAAGAGACGTCAATGCAACTATATAAATTTAGGATTTCGTAAAATAAAAAGTTGCTGAGTTTAAATTCCGAGAATCCGATAAGCGAGTGAAATGAATTCCTAATCCTTAGAGAGAGAGAGAGAGAGAGAGAGAGAGAGAGAGAGAGAGAGAGAGAGAGAGAGAGAGAGAGAGAGAGAAAGAGAAAGAGAGAGAGAGAGAGAGTCAATCAAATACACAAGCGAACAAACATACAAATTGACATACACACGAGCAATCAAACACCAGCAAGCAAACAATAGGCCGTCAGTGAGGACACAATGTATCCTATCTAGCTGACCGCCGATGCACGATATTATACAGCAAACAACAATTATTAACCAATTAACCATGCAATATCATTTAAAATGATTCATATTAATAGAGATTAATGCACACAAGAACTTATACTAAAATGTAATTATACTATAATGCGTTGCTAAGATAAATTTTATAATGTTTTGAATCCATACTTATACTTATTGTCATGTATAATTAATTATTGTATAATTATGTCACATCTGGAACCATCTTGATTAAAGATATTATATTTTTGAATATGAGCACGCACATAAGTTCAATATTTTGCGTACTGTATTTTAAAATTGAACATTCCGCATATTGTTTATACATACGCCTGCTGTAGTCTTCTGTTTTTATCATTGCCGATCATCCAGACTAATGAAGACAAACAAAAAAATGTATGAACACCATAATTTTTATCTATAACTGTCAATTATTATTACTAGTTCAGTTCACTGTTCGCTTCTTTCTTTTCTCAATACAAACTTCCAATATAAATTTATAATAGATATTTATTAGTCTAGTCATTATAATTAGCAAGGGTAAATTGACCCAACATTTTCGGGGAAGCTTAACAATAATAATTGTATATTGTTAAAGGCCTCCAGCAAAATGAAATTGGGGAAAAAGGCATTTCTCCTTGCAGTTGATACGGTCAAATTAATTATTAATCATACTCACTGAAAATATACAGGGTGAGTTTTAAAAATACCCCCACCAGCGGAATCTCAATAACTTTATCAAAACTCAAGATACTAAGTAAATCTTTTAGGGACTTCTAGAGGAGGATTTTTGACATCTAACCCCCAAATTTGGTCAAGAAATATTAATTATTTTAAAAGTTACAGGGTTTCTACGAAAAATTGGAAAAAACAACAAATTTACAAAGCTTATTCAACAGGCAGTCATTTCTCTTTGAATTTAGGCCTAATTTTGGGCCCGGAAAAGGGCCTTTTGTGTTGATGCTGCCGATTCAATTTCAGTAGGTGTGCAAAGTGACCGCTACCTGTACGAATGCACGCCTGTAGCCTCTTCCGGAATGTTAGCACAGCTAGGTCGATAGTCTCCTGTGGAAAGTCTTCCAAGATTGCCTCCAGCACAGTCTTGAGTTCAGCCTTGTTGGTTGGGTTTGGAGTGTAACTTTTTACCGCTCAAGAACAGCGCATCAGACGTGGTAGTCGAGAGGATTGAGGTCCGGTGAGTTTGGTGGCCACTCATCCTTCTTGACGAACTCCGGATTATGCTGTTCGATCCATATTGTATCATGACTATTTGAATAAATATCTTGACATTTGACTAAGTTATTGAGATTTCACTGGTCCCCCACCAGTGAAATCTCAATGACTTTGTCAAATGTCAAGGTATGTTTAAAACACACCCTGTATATGAACAGTGAACAGTCCACTGAATACATATTTTTATTTTTAGAATGCATTCTCAGCATGTGGTATTATTTTGAATTGTTTTTTTCCACTTCAATTTCCACACTTCACAAGTACACATGTTAACAGGATTTTCTTTCTCTTTTTCCGTTTCTTGATATCTTTGTAGTCTGCCATCCCACTGAGTGATCGTACCTTTGCCGTAAATAACGTACTGATGCTCAAAGCATAGGAATGTTGGATGACATGACGGATGGATCTTATGTGGATATGAAAAGAAAAACAGAGGATAGAGAGGCATGGAAAAGTCATATGCCATGGACCTGCCATTAGGCAGTACACTGAGAGAGAGAGCTCCAAGCTCAGATATACGATTAACCTGTTGGGCGGCAGTCTGTTTGTTGGTTTGTTATCATAGTAAGGTAGGGTCTTATTTCAAATTTAACATGATCGACCCCTGCCACGTTAGACTGTACTGGGAAGTTAGTCTAATGCCTTATCTTTCTCTTATAATTAGTGAAGCCTTTCCCTGTGGCATTTGGCTTTCAAAATACGAAAAATACTTCGAATCACAAAAAATCAAGTTTCATGTATATTTCTGCTAAACCTACCATTGATATTCTATCAATGATTTTACTGGAATGATGTCATTTATCATATCAAATCGTCAATGTATTCCTGCTCAATTAAATTAGCATTAATTATATGTATTGATTGACGTAATAAATCTGCTGCATGCTAGCATTAATTATTGACTGGCATTAAAAATCTGCATTTTATAACCTTGCCATTAGAGCCCCAGGTAAACAAAAATTATTCTACAATTATTATTATACTGCGATAGCGAGGCGTTAATGATTTTTACTGAAAATACAACTCGAAGATTTACATTGCAGTCTATAGAAATAATGGAGATGAGTTGATAGTGAAAGAGCAATGTAAAAGAAATGCATTTAGAGAAATAAGCTGGCTCCTTATGACTGTGGACTCCTTTTCATTTAAGCTAAGCTTGGAGCTTAAACAAAATAATGTAATTAGCATTGTGCAACTGTGGCTCAATCCAGTCCATTCTATTAATTTCTAGAAGATATAGGCTTACTACAATATAAATACATGTTAATGGCGATCTACATACATAGATCGGTTAGATATCCGACTGGAGATCAGTAGGTGCGCGGTTCGAATCCTAGGCTCGCTCGTCACTGATATCCTTCTGAGAGATGAAACTGAAGCTAAACTCGGCTTTAGCCTATTTAGACTTTAATGAAAAAATTGCCTTCAGACTATTCTGGTGTCTATATTACAAAATATCTCTGTATACATACACAAGTAACTGTGAGACTATCTTAATTATTACTGTATTTGGGTTTGGGACACTTGAAAGTGGCGACTAACGAAGATATTATAGAGAAAGGAAAGTGCCTTGCCAATAGCTTTCCGGTAGCCCACCAATAGTTTTTCTGGCAGTCCCTCATCTCTCTCTCTCTCTCTCTCTCTCTCTCTCTTTCTCTCTGTCTCTCTTCAGGTACCATGTTCATTAAGGACCAATTCGATCATGGCTCCCAACTTTGTCAATCCTTTGTAGTGCGCAGTATGCTAATATATGTTATATTCTTTATTAAATTTTCTTCTTCGGGTAATTGAGTTCTCTTCCAGTTGCATAGACTCTCCATATTATGTTTATTTTATATGAGTTATATATGTCATTATCTTCCCCATAATTTGTAATCATGGTTATGACGTCATCATCAATTCATCATCATCATCGTGTTCGATAAAAAATAGCATATAATCTTCTTTTTATAAATCTAATCGTAAACTTTCGCAGCTCATTACTATCTCTATCATCATCTGAAGTCTGAGCAAGGAGATAATCTTAGTAATCACAATTAGATAGTCATTACGTCGATGAGTATAAGCTGAGTCAATCTCCAGAGCATAAATTAGAATTAATAGGTGTCTCCGTGTATGACATTACGTATACTTTTTTGTAAATTAATTACGCGTGGCTGTACTGTATGGATTCACACCTGAAAAGCAATTTTTTTTCTTATTATGTTTTTATCGTATTATTTTTACACTTGACATACATTTTGGAACATTATAGTTTCCTTCTTTTTTTGTTTGTTTTTTGTTTTTTTTGTTTCCTTCTTTTTTCCTTTTTTTATATTTTCCCTCTTTTTTCCTTTTTTTTCCTTCTTAGTTTTTGTATTTTGTGTTTTTTTCACTCAGTGATTAATCGTGCCTTTGCCTTTTTATAGCTCGAATGTAGCCAGCGCAGATACACTACAAACCTACCAGATATCGTAGGTTATTTTGTGACCAAACCTTGATTAGAACCTTGACCACTTGTTTCTGGAGCGAAAACTCCACTGATGTCGCTAAACCCCGCCCTTTTGAGCTCGCCCAAATTTACGAAAATTACAATTTACTTGTTAAATAAGCCTGTTGTGTAGGCGAACATTCTCGACATATTGCTTTTAATAAGCCATCTTAAAATCTTAAAATACATGTAGAACCTAATCTTAAAGTGTATTATATTTTCGAATCTATAAAACAAATATAATTTACTTTTATCAAGATTTTTATGCTATTTTGAGCTTTTCCATGATACTGCTTTTACTTTTAAAATGATTTATAAAATGTTCTGATGTCTTTCACTCTGCAATGCAGAGTCGCCTAAAGGCTAAAATAATAACATAATATATTTGCTTATTATAACAAATATGACATAATGCAGAAATCACGCAAACTTACTCAGAGTCATTGGCGGATCTAGGAATTTCTGAGGAGTAGTAAAATGCTTTTTGTTGCAAAAACAACATGTTACCACTACATGCATTATTTTATCGAGAAGGGGGGTGGTGCACGGGTTGGAGTGTCCTACATGTTTACTTTTAATGAGTCAAATCGGAATATTTTTAAAATCATGGGGATCATGGGCCCCCAGAATGGCCCAGATCCCGTCTCAGATCGGGGGGCCATGGCTCCCCCGCCCCCATAAATCCGCGCCTTCACAGAGCGAACTATAATGGACAAACGAAAAAAGAATGCAAATTAGATAGAGCGGAAAGAGTTAGTAACTCTATTATATGGCAACCTCATAATAAGATGCATCCATCATAGAGAAGTTTTAAAGTTTTTAGAATGAAAGCTTCCCGGCCCGAAGGCTATATCAGTGGCGGATGAGCCCTTCAATTGAAACCGCGCACCCATGAAATCCTGTCGGTACGTTTAACCAATGCGCCACTGGCCCAGCCAATGTTTTGAAATAACCATCGGTCCTGGATGAATTTTAAATTTGATGATTTCAATTTTTCTACGAAATAATTTATTTATCAACTTAATGTCAACGCCAGATGACTCTTACTTACCACGCAGTCTTACAAATGATTTTCTGATCTGATTTTTAGATAATTATAATTCTTCTGTAAGAATACTTTAAGTTAATAAAACTGATAAATTCTTATTAGCTGTCACTACAAAGAATATGGAATTTTGTTTGAACTCGATCGTTTTGAGACACTGAAGTAATTGCTGTCCTGTCATGAATAAACAGATAGACAAATTCAAATAAAGTCACTTTTCTCTGGAAAGTATCAGTGATGTTTTTCCGTTGATCCGGGACACGGGAATACGTATTAAAACTTTATGTATGTTGTAAAAGTTAATATACGCAGTAACTGAGGAAGGCAACTGGAATCTATCTCGGAAGCCCTAAAGCCACATAACCAAAGTCAACAATGTTGGTTTAGCAAAGGCAAAGCCCTTGTGATGGGATCAACTAGTCGATCAATGTTTTGCTAAATAATGAATTTATGAATGAGATAATAAGATTTGGTACAAATTTTGTCTTGTATATCGTATTGCAAGTGGGTAAATATAATTATTTCTAAATTAGGGTGTAATAATAATGGTCCCTTTGGAGAACAAAATAAATTGTTAGATGGGCGTAGTGGGTCGAATGTTAGGGGAGCAAAATGTTTATATTCTTCGCAAATTCATTTGTTTCATCCTTAGATCATAAAAATATATTCCATCGGTTTACTGCATGGTAATCGGAAACTGCACCGTACAGAAGCGTACGGTGCAGTTTCCGATTGCTGCATTTGTCTTTGCCAGTCCTGTTTGGGTGGGCAGGCTGGTAGTTCAAATGTTGTTGTCGACGTCCCTAGTGTCGTCGTCAGACGATGAAACGGATGTTAAATTCACATTGTTTGAATGATTGATTTGATTGATTCAACAAAAAATTGTGGGACAGCCTTTTTCTGCTCAAAAATATTTAGTCGAAAAATCTATGACATACCGCATTGCTATGGTGTTTGAAAATTCTCCCATATCGTCATCAGATACTTACAAGTTTGTAAAGCTAATTTACGCCTGTTTCAGTGCCACAATGAAACTGTAAATGATGGACCTGGCTGAGACTCGACCCGTATTTTCTTGCTTCAAATAAGCAAATATTCTACCGACTAGACAATCATACCGAGACAATCTGGAACGGATAAGAAGACAATAAATCTAACTTTTACTGCATTACTGCATATAAATCGAACCTCGACGTCCCTAGCATCATCTCTGGATGTGGAAACAGACTCTGATCACTTATTAGTATAATTAATTGGGTAGGGGACGTAACTCCGTTCCCCCAAATAGTGACCATGAATGCCACAGCGGCGCCTCCATTGATATGTAGAGAAGGAGCGGCCGAGAGCCATTGAGTGGCTAAATGACATTTGGTGGCAATAAATTCTTTCCTTGAGCGGAATTTCTAAATGAATGAATGCCGTGAATTATCGCCCTGAATTATTAATACAGAGAACACATAGAAAAGTTCCCGACAGTTATACAGTTGTAACACAATTTATTATATAAGCTTTTCTTCGTCAGGTTCATAGCTGCAGAAAAAAGTAATATCTTTGAGTCCGTTTAAATAAACAAGTTTTTGAACGTTTATAATAATAACAATTGTTCATCTGATTTTGCACTTGATTGAAGCTATTGACTACAGAACTGTACCAAGATAATATGGAGGGGGTTTGGCGCTTTGATAGAGTGTTCGCCTCGGAAGCATATGACTCAGAATCGAATCTCAAATCAGTCACCAAAGAAACCTCCAAATAGCCGCGTAATTACCGCGCTATAAAAAGGCAAAGGTAGGGTTAATCATGTAGTGGCAGAATAACAAAATACAAACACAAAAAATAGCAACAAAGAAAGGAAATTAGCATGCGCCATATGATGCTTGTCAAATATGCTGAAGGTAAATAAAAGAATATAAAAATATAATGGTGAATATAAAAAAGGTCCATTTTTAATAAATTTGTTGCGAAGGTACTCATAGTCTTCTAACTCTTGAAGTTCCTAGTGAAGACGCGGCAACTCTCCCTCGGTCGGAACTCTTCACTCACTTACAGCTACCCGAGCCCCAACCCCGTCCACTCTTGCACCCCGTGCAACCACCTCATTCTGGTCTTCACTTTCTTCCTTTTTCCTCTCCAATACCTATCATAAGTGCCTTCTTGAAACCGTTTATCACATTTTTATGAGCAAAATGCCACAATTCTTGAGACATTTGTGCTGTGATATTGAATTCTAAATAGTGAGTTCTGATGTTTTAAAATCGACTGTGAAACTGTTGAAATATGGTGCAAGCTTGTGTAGGTTTATTTTCATATTTGGGATAAACGAAATAATCATTTGCCAGTTTTGTTAAACGGAAGTAAATTTGTTTATTTAATAACGAATAACATAACGGCTCTACTGTCGAACTCTAAATTGGTTCAATAAACTCAGAACACCAGATAAGCTCATTCTTATGACGCCAACCCCTTCCGTTACGTATTCTATTTAATATCTATGTGAGAGTGCACTTTTAAATGTTAGGGAATCTTTTCAAACCAAGAAGTCTTCAAGTCACAGTATTACGTCAGAATAGTGCATATTAATGTACACAATTTACGATTTGTATGAAACTTGTCATTAGGAAGTGCAATCTATAGAATTGAGGTCAGATCTAGACCCAGTTAAATACAATACAATAAAGATTTAACATCCGGTTCCTCACCCGAAGGCGATGCCAGGGACACCCACGAGCTATATTTATATCAGACTTATTCGTCCTCTTCATTAGACCATGTTAAAATTATGGAGGTCGTCCTAGTATATTGAATGAGTGGGAATTGTTAATGTGAGGTGGGTGGTGGTGAATGAATTTAATAGAAGAGCTCAAGCTGTAGGCATTTTATGCAATGTATTGTGTACATTAACTTACCGGTAATCTTATGTTAAGTTGGTCAGAAAGCATTGACCTCTGCGACTATATTATTGATTTATTACTATATACTGTTCAAATTATCAGTTACCGCATTTGTGAATTGCATGTTTTTTGTATTGCATGTGCAGTGTGCACTCAATGATAATTATACCTGCTGAAGCCTGCAGCAGTACAAAATATTCCAAAAGGCAGAGTTATGTGTAAGTCAAAATATATTTAGATCAAGAATATATGCACGCTCACACAGTCGGAATAAGATGGCTGGACTCGTAATCGAATCCAGGTTTTTTTCTCCATATATCGAGAGCTATGGCAAATTGTTTATTATGCTAAATAAATAAATATAATAAACTACAACTGTACACCAATCAAATCGATTAGGTTAACTTAAACAAAATCCTTTCTTGACCTCCAGTCAATAATTCAAAAGTATGTTACTGTTGAGTGTTGAGGTGTTATAGTCAAGATAATAATAATTATAATTATCGAAAAAGGTATATGAGTATCTAACATTAACAGTAACATGATCGAAAGTCTTCATCTAAGGATAGGATTTGTACCCGGTGTACAAATACACTGTATACACAATATCCCAAACGGTAAAATCAAATTTTATAGCATTCACTGATTTTCAAGTGTTTTAGAAATCGAATAGTCTAAACAATATCTTATTTCTTTCAGCAATAGATTATGGAGATGAACAAAAGAGAAAATAAAATGCAAACAGAAACTAAGAAAGGCAACATTGTGAATAGAATAGATGTTTCAGGTCATCTGTCGGAGACACTTAAAAAATAATACTTAATAAAATCACTGACAGAGTACTAACTCCAAATCAACGTGTGAATGCCAATTCTTAACTGTAATTGACTCAATGCATGGCCGCGGAAAGACCAGCCACCTCCAAACAACTACTTCGAGCAAATGGACCAAACACCAAAAAATATCGCATTTCTTTAAATAATAGATTGATATCAAAATAACACGACTCCAATTATTACTCTAATATATTTCATGTCCGCCGAAAGTCCAACCACCTCTAAACAACTATCTATAGCTAATGGGACAACCACTTTCAACAACTACATATAGCAAAAAACCAACCACCTCCAATCAATTACCTACTGCAAATGGACCAACCACCTCCTAACAACTACCTATAGCTAATAGACCAATCACCTCCAAACAACTACCTATAAGTGTGGTTGGCAAATGGGTAATGGGTTGAAAAGACCAATCACCTCCAAACAACTACCTATAAGTGTGGTTGGCAAATGGGTAATGGGTTGAAAAGACCAACCACCTCCAAACAATTACCTATTGCAAAAGAGCCAAACACCTTTAAAATTACCCATTGCAAATGGACCAACCACACGCAACGGATTACGTCATAGCCGGTTGTGATATATAGAGAAACGGATGACGTAGTGAGATTATAGGTGACGTATCGATAATTCACCCAGGTTCAAATCCCGACTATCAATTTCTCATTTCAGGAAGGAATTGACTTTGAATTCATAACAGATTTCCGGACTATAATTCTCGCCCTCTCACCAATCCGTCATGGCTTATATTTCTTTACTTCTTTCCACCTTCGCTTTGTTTGTAATTTTCTTCGCAAATAAAAGTAGCAGAATGCAAAATTGTCCACATGGTTATTTGAAGCATGGTATTCGTCTTCTTCTTATTGAATTGTGTCCATTAAGGACATAGGCGATCATGGTTCTCCCACTGTCTATTTTTTGTTTAACTCGGTATGTTTATCTTTTGTTCAGCTCGGTATGTTATATATATAGGCCTATTCTTCATTTCTTGACGTTTCTATAATATAATGGGAATAAATCGGTGCTCTGAAATTTGTATGAAACTGACACTGTTAATTTTAAAAGAAATTTCACAAATATGTATCTGCAATATTTTTTACAGGAAAATTAAAAATTGTGCCTATACTGTACATTACAATCTCTTCCTGCATGTCAGCCACGTAATAACTAGAAATAGTAAGAAATAATTTAACTATTGGTGTAGAAAAATAAAAGGTCTACAACTCTACACACATATAGTGCAGCATGAAACGTCCCCACGTATATATTTTACAAACATTTTACAAAGAAGTCAGATTCATTCGTTGTACGAAGGACTTCCATAAAGAAAAAATATTTGCAATCGTTTCACATCATCATCCGGCCAATGAAAAATCATATTCATCCTGTTTATTAAATCGCAAGACAAATAGAGCTTTGTAAACATAAATGGTACTGATCTACCAATGAATGAAGTTCTTAATAGACAGAGAATGCTTTTCCTAGAACTTGCATGTATTACAATAACGTCCCTGACATCATCCCTGGATGAGGAAACGGACGTTAAACCTTTAGTTTTATTAATAGAATATGATAAAATACAAAAGAACATCTTATAGCGCCTCTATAATTATAGACATTATAGTCTTAATTTTACTGCTAGGCATCTCAGAGGCGCTATTCGGAAGAGTGAATGGAAAAGTAGTCTAGTCTACCATAGGCCATAATAGATGTGGCAAGACCTCTGCTAGTCTGGCATTTGAGCGACGAATTGGTCTAGTACACCGTAGAAATTGCCAAACCCACTCTGCCTTTCACAATAGTATTCACATTGGCTATCTGTCCAATTAACACACAAAACGTCCTTCTACAATCATCTAGCAATCATCCATCTTATTCCCAAATTTAAATTATCTTATTTATGAATTCTGTGAGGTGTTTCAGTTCCCGTGCAGAGCATAGACAGAACTATTTGTCGTCTCGCGTGATAAGAGACTAATAGACAAATGCCTCTGCCGTGTGAGGCGCTGCTACTACAATAACATAGATGATAAATGTATCGTAAACCAGTTAATCTATCATTCAACAATTCCAGTCCGAGTATCTTCCATCCCGGGAACAATCTCCTCTCAGTGTACGAATGGAACAAATTCAAAGCGAAGGGGACTTGCAAGGTCTAGGTCCCTCACCTCGCTTTAGGGTGAGGAACCTTCCGTAAAATCCTCATTGTATTGAATTTTATTGTATTGTAAGACACTGATTGTGTCTTTAGGGTGCTTGGTATATTAACTCCCAATTGGCCATTTAGAGCGACCGTGGTATTACACATAGAGGGGTGCTTTATAAATATACTTATTGATTGATTGATTAATTTAGGGGAAGCTAGAAGATAAGTTCAAAGCTAAGTCAAAAATCTGTTTTAGTAACCACTAGGATACTATCAGAGACGGACACGGCAGGGAACTGAACAATCGGCCTCCTGTTTAGCAGGCGTGTGTTATCAACTACGCTATTGACGTCCCTGATATCGCCGTCAGATGATGAAACGGACGTTAAATTCGTATTATATTGTCATGTATTCAGCGTACTACCAACATAGTATTCCCAAAAATCTTATTTATTTAGGGTCAGGGGTCGACTCTTAGCTTTCTCAAATGATGAGAAAGAGGGGATTTGTTTTTTATAAGTGGGGGCAACTTGCTGAACTTATCCCTCGTCCCCACTCAATAATTCGCATCCTGTACCCGACTGGAAATGAATATTCTTGTTTATGTTCATTTGATTGTCCCTATGCTGCATCAGTAGCCGCCACAGCATTGCAAATAGATTCTATAGTGCGTGGATGAAGCAATTGTCCATTACTCTTCCTGGTCCTTGCAACCATAAATCAAACCCCGGTGCAACTTATAGTATTGTAACACTGTAAATAGAAGGTATGTACAACAATAAATAGTATTATCACTATATTTATTGTATTTACATATGAGATGGCCTCCGTATACTATACTGGAGTTCAAGGAGATAGGTTTGAGTGTGTTTGCGTCAAGGTAAGATGCACAAGATTTGTTTGCAAGGCGATTCTATTCGCTCGATGTATTACAGTGATTAACCTTTGATGCTTTAATTTCAAATAGTACTCTGCGGAATGTTCATGAACTTGTTCTCTGATATAAATGAAGTATTGCTGAGGTTTATAGACGTTGTGTCATAACTAGATGATTAACGTCTGTGTCTCCGAGGCCTCTACTTATGACTTCAGTACACACGCGGCAGAGCGCAAGCTTTAAGCTCGCGGGACAACGCAGTGCAATGAAGTCCTACCCCAAATATTATCTATATATAAAATAGTATCTATATATTTGATGCATTTTTTTCTGTCATATGCTCTGCTTTGACGAATAAAGAGATATTCATATTGATTTGACAAAATTTAATACCTGATATCTGACCCAATAAATAAATTATTATAGTGTGCTTTTATAATGTGGCAATCTAAAACCAACAATAGTTATTGTCTTGAAAGAACTTTTATTCGAAAGCTTAGTTTCGCCTCTTAAAGAACAGTTATCCTTGGCCTTGCCTACTTTGACTGAACATTGACAGTTAACTACTACAACAACAACAACAACAATAATAACAACAACAACAACAACAACAATAACAAAACAAAAACCACAACAACAGCAACAGCGAGACTTAGAGGATCTTAGCTGTTAATTACATCTTAGAAAGGAATCTTACACGTGCCTGTGTCATGTGTGAAAATATACGGATAAAAAAATTACGCCTATAGGGCTTTTTAAGTTAAAAAGTTGCTGCCCTCAGAGTCTATCTATATATTTATTATCTATCTATATATTAGAGTCTATCTAATCTATATATTTATAATATGCAGACTTTTATAAAACGAGTAACATTCTTCAGTCTTTGACGACGGTGTTCAATTGAAAGTATCTGAAAGAAAATTCTAAACGTATCAAAAGTTGTCTAGGTGCTGAATCGTCTGACAAGAGGCATGTGTCCTCATGGGTGGAGACTTAGGGGGGATTGAGTCCGGGGGGTCGGAACCTCATAGTTTGAGATGGGGGGTCAGAGTATCTTTAACCCCTAAATTTTGAGATATTATAGAGCTCTTAACAAGAGTTTTTTGGAGGCTGTTATGCCTAGTTGTTAAATGAATGAATTATCTTTTGTATTACTTCATAGCCGAGACAAAAATATTTTAAAAACATGAGGGGCTAAAAATCTGCACCCGCCTCCCCAAGTTTCTGGGCCCCCAAAACTTGGGCTAAGTCTCTGTACGTGTGTGTCCTGCTTTGCGATCAGTTTACAAGAATTGTCGCCGATATGTATTCTGGTTTGGCCGGATAAGCCATGTTTTATGGCATCGATAATGTTCCCTGTCGTAAAACTGGTAGGGAACTGTTGTAAAATCAACAAGCTTCCCCTAATCCGGCTGCATTTTATGTCCCACAAACCAGTCAGTTTTAGGAGGGAACAGTATAAATCAAAAACGTAACCATGTTGTGAGCCACCCAGTATAATACACAGAACGATAAATATAGCGTGATTTCTCAGATTTATCTAATTAATCAATACGACTTCGACCAAAATTAAAACCAACCGATTAACCAATGGGGACGCAGACTATAAAAAATACAAAAAGCAGAAACAAAGGAAGGGCACCCTGTTAACACGTACGGTTGACGTTTGTGGAAATGAAAATGGTTATGATAAAAACATATTTATGATTTACTCTATCTGATATTTTGACCAAAAAAGCGTGTTGACAGCAAAACACAAGAAATTTTGAATTCCTAGCATTCACGTTGATCATTAAAGTTTGTCTTCAGAGCGAAACCAATGTAGAATTCGGTGTTAGTTCTTATTTAATAAGTTTGTGGTTTATATGCCTTCAACCGATAAAATGTCGTAGTAGACCTACATAAAAGAACGGTACTGCAGTAAATAATTATTAAGTATTTGGACACAACAATTATTTAAATACTTTAATTTGTAATTTAAAAGTCTTGACCATACTACTATCGCACCCTAAAAAAACTGTTTTTACTTATCACATCACACATAGTACAATGTCAACAGTCACTCAATGTAATAGAAATGGCTGTGCGAACAGAAATATAAGCCACAAGTGGCACTTACATATTATATTGTATTTGCATTATATTTATTGTATTGTATTATTAAACAACAGGCTAACGAATCGGCTTGGTTGCTGGGCGACGCTCTCTGTGACGCGTGGGTTGCCTGTGACGTCATGTGCTGCACGGCCTCCATCTTGAATTTAACAGCCATCAGTGTCGACAGGTGATTATGAATTATGATCTATAACGGATAATGGTAGGCTAAGACCAATTTTTTTAACACTAGTTTCACGACCCAAAGGTACATCAGTGACGGGTGAGCCATTATTTTGATCCACTCACCTATGGAATTCTGACGAGATGCTTTAACGAGTGCTCCATTGGCTGGACATTGGCCGACTGACTGCTGCTGAGGTCAACAGTGTCACCGACTAACGCAGATACTAAGGAAGACATCCAGAAATTACCTATGAAGTAGAGGTGTGCGGGACTGGACTTTTTGCGCTTCCATTCCCGTCTAATCATTCCCATTCCCGTCCAATTTCCATCCATTTTTGAAGAAATATCCCCATTGTCTCCCATTCCCATCGAGTCATTCCCATTCCCGCCCATTCCCGTTCCCGCGACGAAAATTATATACATGTTGACCAAACAAATACAATTAAATTTTGCCAGAACGTCTCCTGTACCAGACCTACCGCTATAAAACTGGTAGTGAATTTATCATGTATCACGGATATGATATAATTGTATTATTGCGGCTCATATTCAACATTAAGATTCTTGTTATCATTGATTAGAGTTTAGAAATAAAATTCAATCACCGAAGTCATTTTAATCATTCCGGTCCCATAGAATCCAAGCATACATAAGCAGCTCTGTAGACTGTATGTATTGTAAAATCATTACCAGAATCATGTACATGTACAATTGTACATGAAAGTGCATGCAGGTATGAAGTTTAAATTGTAAACACGAACTTGTTATGTAACAAAATTTCTTTGACCAAAGCAAAATGAACACACTGATTACATGTATCTAGAAGGCCCAATAAACCCACACTGGGTTAACAAAGCCTTTAGAAGATGTGAAACTGAAATGTAATGTGCCAAATTCAGGCAATAGTAAATTTTAGAGCATAATAACTTACTTTACCTGTACTACATTCAATATTCTCTCATTGCTTCCCGAATTATCGTGAAAAAACTAGTTAAATAATATTTTCATGGGAATGCCATGGGAATTTAATAATTTGACCATTCCCGTTCCCATCAGAGGCATTCCCATTCCCATGAAATTCCCATGCTTTCAGAGGATATCATTCCCATTCCCATGGGACTCCCATGGGATTCCCATTCCCACGGGAATTCCCACTCCCATGCACACC
>JAQFZF010000318.1:0-18913 GCA_034695365.1 Enchytraeus norvegicus
TACAGTACCTAATTTTGAATCTAGACATCTAGACAAGACAATTTAAACCTACGTGTAATATTGTCAATGTGACCACTGACCCAAACATGTGGTTAAAATTGCCCCCAAAAAGTACAATATGTAAAAAAAATAATGTGTCAGGGGGGCGCCAAATGACCGACCAGGGGGCACGGGGGGCGGCTCGCCCCCCCCGTGCCCCCTGCGTCTATTAAATTAGTTATTAATTAAACCAGGACCAGGATACATAAAGGAAATCTGCAATTTGCGATTCTGTGTATCGCAAAAAATATACCTTATATCTTTACATTAATGGTCTGGGTGGGACGAAAATGAATCCTCTGAGAATGTCTAATTAGTAATTGCTTAAAAAATTTATTTTAGTACCAACAAGTACTTTTTTGCAATGTTGCTAGTTTTACAAATTATTATAAATTTATTTTGTTGTTGTTAATATTGTAATTCAATATTGTTTATTTTTATGCTTTTGAACACGTCTTTAGACTACTTATGAATAAAACGATCATAAAGCTTAAAACTGATACTTTTCATTTAAATGTTTAAGTTCTTTTTTGTCAACTTTAATGCACTTAAAGTTCATATTAATTCATATTGATATTATTTTATAATGATATTGCGTTAATGTTAGATAGCAGTTATAACCTGAAAGACTCACCGGCCCTAACAGTGGATGTATTAACAGATTCTCAGGCTCCATTTGGCGATATACACATCGATAAAGGTTCATTTGTTATTACCTTTATATTACAATTATAAATATATTTAAAGCTGATAATTTATTGTTAACTCCAATATATAGTCAGAATGTGTTTAATATTATTACATGAACACTGAGCAGTCATCGGGTTTATAATGCCTACTATAACAATAAAATCAATCTTTAGATTTAAATTAAAGTAGCTTGTGTACTTTGTATGCCTATTAACTTGCGCGCTATCAGGAAAGTATTTGGTTGCCTTCGATTGTACTCGAATAATTATTATAATTATAATAAATAAGTAAATAATAGACTACATATATTATGGTATTGTATGCGTAGATTGTTTCAGAGAGTTTAACTCCGAGCGCCAATTATCCGGCATTGTGACGTCACCACACTATCCCGATCCTTATCCAATCAACGTCAAGTGCACATTTATGTTCAGAGGGCGTCCTCATGAAAGAGTGCAACTTGTATTTACTGCCATAGACCTTCGCTACAATACTCTAACATCGACTAATACTGAGTAAGTACTGCTGGTGTAGAACTGACTGCAGTTGCATAGGCTGCCTGGGACGTCCCTGACATCGCCTTCGGGTGACGAGCCGAACGTTAAATCATCTTTATATTGTATGTTGTTGTACCGTATAATCTGTAATAAATGTGTCCTAAACTACTTCAATTAAGATTCAATCGGGATAATTATTATAGAAATTGAATTAGAAAATTAGACAAGTAACAATTTGACTAGTCCATTTTTTTTAAAGCGAGTATTCCCAATTCATTTTGAGAAGCTGTCAACGTTAAGTTACTAACTTTTAGTAACTGACTTAAATAAGGACTGACTATAATTACAAATGCAGAAAATTACGGTACAGACACCATTTTAGCCATAACTATAATTTGTATAAAATTATATCATTTCAGAAGATTAACATATTCTCCCACTTGACAGTTCTCTAAATCAAGCAGTAACTAATCCTATCTTTAATTTCTATAATCACTCATTACTATCTATTTCATTACCAACTCATTACTCTCACTACTATGCACTACCTAATGGCAGGTCCAAGGCAAATAACTGTATAGTTTTTATGCCATATTTTATTGAATATAATGTTATTTTCTGAGGTGGATCTCCTTAGACTTCCGCAGTGACTGCTTTAATCGGATTGTACTAATTACATGCAGCTTCAATTGCTTTATTCTCAAGATTCCGGATCCAACATGGGAAACTAATTTAAACGTATTTAATTTAAATAAAAAATTTACTCCATCTTACAATTTTTATGTCGCTCGACCAGATGCGATGATACAGACTCAATCACTGCAACTGTCTACGTGGAGCAAGACACTCCAACTGAAATAGGAATCTATTGCGGCAGAAAGAAGCAACTTCCACCAGCCCTGCTCAGCTCTGATCATCGCTTGGATCTCTTCTTCCAGACTGGCTTCTCATCCACTCCAGTCTCAACAACTCATTCTACTGGCACTCTACCAATTTATACGGGCTTCCAGGCTTCGTATAAATTCATAACAGGTAAGGATTTGATAATATAATTATAGATATTGGCGTGATATTTATACTGATATTTAATAATGATTTAATTTTTATTTATTAATAGAGTTGAACAAAAATTCCGATAATAAGCTTATAAGTTAATTATCTATCGGAATTATTTAATTCAAACTTATTGAATTTATTAGCTGTTAATTGAGCTATCAATCTATCGATTGTAGACTAGGCCTAGGTGTTTTTATTTACACACATGCTATAAGTTGTGCCTTAGTCCATATTTAGCATATTTTCAGTAATTATGTATTCTGTATATTGTGAATATAAGCAAAATATATAAGATTAATTACTTATAAATAATTTACTCACATAATATGATACGAGCTAGTGCCGAATACTATATTAGTGAATCGTTCAAAAGTTGAATTTGTGACTTTTTGTTTTAGATTTCGGTATATCAACTGGCGTTCAAAATACAACAAGTGGTTTGTATGAATGATATTATACGAAGTTTAGATTTAACATGAATGAGACAGTTTTATTTTAATATTCATGTATATTCTATAATACTGATCACTGACGGGTCTAGGAATTTTGAAGGGGGCGGGGGGGGGGGCAAAATAAATTGTTACAGGTAGTAGTTATCGAGGGGGAGGCGATACTAGAGTATAAAAAGCTACACATTTCTCTTCAGATGTATTATTTGTTAATAATATGTAAACCGTCTCAGGTGATATTTTTGCTAATAACAACAACAACAACGACGACAACAACAACAACAACAACAACAACAACGCAATTAGAGTTCTACTGTCGTCTATGACGACATCGAGCACTATGAAACCAAAGCCAAACTGAAAAGCGATCAAATATAATGTCCATTATACGATGCAATGCCATTATCCAAAAAACCGGTCCAATTATGAAGTATTATAAGCTAGGATGCTTGGGCATTGGTTTGGACTCATAATCAATGGAAAAATATTTTTATTTATTAGGCCTACTTACTATTTCTGAAGTTGAAATGAGTAACTTTAAGAAAAATGCTATGATATTTTCAGGATGTACATTCATATATGACAGAGAAAAAGTTCAGAACGGTACCTTCACCTCGCCCAACTATCCCGGGATCTATCCACGCAACACGGACTGCCATTACCTGTTCCATGCCAACCAGTTTGAACGAGTGCACATCGTCTTCGAGTACTTCGATATTGATGGAATACCACCAGGGTAGGATCAATGCCATAGACTGTTGTATTGATTGTAATATCAAAGCTATTGTACTATTTTCATAATAATAGCACTGTCGCAACATTTATATTCAACTATCGAGGTATTTGGCCGAGTTTGGCTGTTCAAGGGTCGATTCTCATCACTACCCTAAACGCTTTTTTCAAATTCTTTGCGCTAGGACATTACATGCTTGAGCTTTATGATAACACCCAGATTAGAGGGAATGTTAGTCGTTGATTGATGTTTTTGGAAATCGTTAATCATTTAGTTATGACACAGCGAGTTTATGCTCTAACTACCAACCATCAGTAGGCCTATCTCAATATGGTCCATGGCATAATTTCCTAAAGCAAAATTGATTTAATCGTCGTGGGTGTGATGCTATTCATGTAGCCTACATTTTGTGTATATCAATATTCAATAATTGCTATTTTAAAAGTCTATAAAATATAATATTTGTTTATGCACTTTACGAGTAAAAATATGACAATTGTCTTAAACATAAAACAGAGTTTTTAATTAAGATGTTGCTGAAGTTGATTACTTATCTGCATATTTCAGATGTCTTGAGAAAACTTCTAGCGATTACGTAGAGTTATCAAATTTTAATCTGCCGATAGCTGACAGGAAGATGAACAGACTCTGTGGGACACGGCGCGAGAATCCTTCCAAATACTCCTCCATAGTCTCCGATACGAACTTCTTCCGAGTCAGTTTTCGATCAAATCAAGTCTACGATGCAACCGGCTTCAAAGCATTCTACGAATTTCGTCCGGCTCAAGGTAACAATAATTTGTATTATTCAATTTAAATATCTAAGTGATTTATTCGATTAAAATTACATCCATAAATTATGCTAACCCTGTCGCTTATTCTCCAAACACAAATCATCTCCGGCAGTGTTTCATTTCCGCATTTAAAAATTATAATATTAGCATTGTCTACATTTATTAAAGACTAGGGACAGAGGTATTTTTCTGCTGAGGCGCTTCATCAGCGGCGAACAGAGTTCAAATTAAAATTTTAAAAAATTAGCAGCAAGAGCGAATTAACTTGCTATCAATACTTTCATTTGCCTAATGGCAGCAGTAATTATTTTGACAATCAATAACTGCTTAATTTTACACTATTGCTATAGCGGTTAAAGTTCTGCATAAGTAAAATAAAATCAAACATTTAATATTTTTAGTTTACTTCTTAAATAATATTAATTATGTGTAATAACTCAATATAAAAAATTAAGCATTCAAAATGACGCTTTCAGATTAAAAAATTACGCGCGCAATTAAAAATAATGTTGTTGTTTTTATTTTTAGATCGGCAAGTTGTTAGAGCTAATTGGTTGCCCTCATTCAGTGACCGAAACAGCGCAGGTCATATTTTGAACAGGACTACTTACTTCTCATTGTCAGTTCTTTGCCTGGCAGAGTATCTTGTTACCAAATATTTTACAAAATGCATTTTACCAATTACTTCACATTGTCTGTACACAGCTGACACCATAGTGACGTGAAAATATTAATTTAGACTTTATTTGATGTCAAGAGTTCCGAAAATTTAATTCGAGTGAAATTTTTATAAAGTTTGAATTAGGTCTATTGATCGGTTATTAGAATGAAGCATTTGTTCTGAAGTAAGAATCGCCTATATAGGACGATGTTCTTGATATCGCCTACAGGTGAGAAATCGGACGCTAAATGATCATAATATTAATTTTAATTGTATTTAGTTTGCTGAAGCAATAAATAAGATAGCGCTACCGTATGTATTGCGATGATATCATCTCATATTAATATAAAAATGTTGAAATAAGGTTCACCGAAAACTACTAATGCAGGTAAAAAGCGTCTAATTCTAAACTGAGAAGAATATGGAAAATCTCTTCAGAGCTGCGTTATCTTTTTACAGCTGAAGTTGGCAATAATGAATTTTGCTCATGAAAACACTCTGCTTGATTGAAAAACTGTATACTTATTGATCAATCTATATAGTTATACCGACATTTGAGTTAAATTTGAGTTCGTTAGTTAAAAGATCTCTTTCAGGTTGTGGGATCGAAATAGGGAATTTATTTATTATTTTTTAGTAGTTGAATGACCAACAATAGATAAGAAACTTTTATCAATTGATAATATGAGTTGGCACTCTTTTTACTGTCTTCAATGCGCTGCGAAACGAAAGGTCCATGGCACTCCATCATATTGACTACATGCAGATAGCTATCACGTTCGCCAATGAGCATTTAACCGATCAACAAGTTGGTCCCATCACAAGGCTGTGCATCTATACACTACTAAAATTTAATCTTAAGTTTGGACGGATGTGGTTTCTTAGGTTGTTTTCCGTTGCCTTCCTCAATATCTGCGTCAGTCGGGGGTTCTTACGATAAACGTGCAATTCGGGGCTGGTTAATTCTCAAGTTTCCCGAACCCAAGCCTTCAATCAAATTGAATTGTAATGTAATCAAAAATTGTGTTGAGCCGATTAGTCTAATAATAATTGTAGATAATGAAAGATGTTACTTGAGTTTCTGACTCGGCACAACGCAGGTTGCCTACTCCAGGATTAAAACTGACATTAAGACTGCTATGAAAAAAGCATGTGAAAATTAAAATTGTAAGGCTGTGAGTGTTCTACATTCAAGACTCGCACAGTTAATGAGCACAAATCTGAAAAAATTGGCAACTACATGCGAATGGCATGCATAGTATAATGAAACGGTCAAAAATTATAATATAATGAACTACAAGGTAGCGAGTTTTCAATGAAATAAAATAGTTATTCGAAACTATTTGACGAGCATAGTCCAATAATTATTATAAAGCAAGAATTTTGTAAAAGAAAACAAAAATTAATTATAGACTACTAACACAATTAAATTATTTTGCATTTTGCACAGGTAGGCTTCAATTGAATGTAAATATATTTATGTATTTAAAATACAAATCAGAGCGCGGAGTGCGCGAATAAAAATATATTCACCGGTTTCCGATCATGACTATTGGATATGCCTAAAATAAGTATTACAATAAAGCCACATCTGAAAATTGTACAAAAACTTCGCTTTCGCTTTATATTACTAATTTGTTTTACATGATGTTCTTGAAATTCATCGCCTTCGGGTGAGGAATTGGACGTTAAACCAGGGTGAGAATTATCTGGGGTTGGGGAGGTAGTCGGACCCCACCCCTTTTGAAAATGAGATTTTTGTTTTACACATAAAATGAGTAATTTTGTCTGTACAACTTACCCCCCGACAAATTAAATAAATAAATAAACCATGGGACCGCACCTCGTTCCTATCTTCAATTAAATGCGTGCGATATCCTGTAAAAATAGGCTAAAGCCGAGTTTAATGTCAGTTTCATCTCTCGAGCTGTCCTCTGAGAATTCCCGGATGTCTGATTATTTTATGCAATGCCGCAAAAATAAATGCAATGCCACTTATAACTTTGTGAGCAAGTCCGTTTAACAATTACATCCATAGAGTCAATACGCCACTGTCAGGAGACAAACTGTTCCACACAGTATAGATGCAGCAGCAGGTCAGGCTCGATCTCCATGTGGCACGTTACTTGTTCGAGGCTGAGTAAGTTGACGAGACGAGTCCGACCCCAGACTGGTATATTGACGACCACCTTAAGCATAGTTCAGATCACAGGTGAGATACTCGGGGCCTCAATCATTCAAGCAGCACCAGGTGAGTCACGCTATCTTGAAAGCCACCCTCTCGCGAATCCTCAACCAGTGGAGTTCCATCAACGTAGGATTGATGAGGTCTCGACTACGCCCACCCAGGATGAGCCTAGCTGCTGCGTTCAGGACTGCCTGGTATCTGTTTAGTTGTGAGTCAGGTAAACCATAAAGAGTAGCATTGCCATAGTCCAGCTGTGACAATACAAGAGCAGATACAAGAGTCTGAAATATACTAAGCATCAATTGTACTACATTGGATATTGAGAATTTCATAGGATACGCATATTTTCAAACAAAATCGAGGAAATCTAGATTTCTAATAGAATCGCCTATTATGTTTCCCAGTTATAACTAGACCTGCAAGTTACAACAATGGAACTCTTGCAAAATATAATTAAATTAATTATCATAAAGATGGAAAGTCACTCAAAATCTAGCCTACGCTTCAAGAGGCTGACTTTAGCTAGCCTCATCAATTATAAAATGGAGAATGTATTGATCATCATCCTATTCAGAAAATATTTATCAAAAACATCGTTACCAAACTCCAAAGACAACGTCCAAGAAAATTCGTACCAACAAGAAAATATCAGTTAAGCACAAGAACTCTGTCAGCACATTTCTAGACCGGTTGCTCTATTAATGTCGTTATATCAGTTGACTGACCTACAGAATCGTCACCATCAACAGATGTCGCCACTCTACGAATACTATCTAGCTGATCCACGCTTTCACATTTCACACTTAACTTTCTACCACTCGGCAATAACACAGCCAACTTTGAGTTCTGTCCCGTAGTGGCACGTCCATTTTTATTCGGATTTCTAACAACGGTTTTAGGTAACACATTATTTACACTCTCAGGCTGAGAACTCCCACTACTGTCTCTACTGTGTGGGGTTTTGTCAATTCTATCTAAACATGTCATAGATTTCGACACCGTGGTAGATTTCCCTCTTACGTTTTGTCCTTTTGATGCTACGGCATGTCGATTCTGGGCTCGAACCACCGGGTTTTCATTCACATGTCTGGCCCCGGTAACTAGATTTGTTTTACTGTTTGAGTTAGCGTTCTGGTATCCCGGTGGTTTGTGGTTGCGGACTCTATGATTCTGTCCATTATCGTCGTGTTTCCGTTGCCATTCAGCTGTGGAGTAATAGTTGGACGCTGATGTTGCGTTCAGGCTCGACTGCCCGATACTTTCGGCCCTAGAGTTTTCCCCATCAGCGTCGGTCCCAGCCTCCGGATCCTTTCGGCCGCATAGAGTGAGATGCCGGCGTTTTGATTCTAGATACAGGAAGGCCACGGCACAGGAAAATAAACCGATTGAAGGCCAGAGCATTCCGTGTAGGACATCGAAACCTGTGTAGCGTTTCTCAGCAATGACTCGGTTCAGCGAGGTTGTGTCGTAGTAGCACGTGAACGTATCGTTAGCTAATCTTCGCCACAAATCTGCGTAGGATTCCACCGCCTCCGTGTTAGCAACGAACGTCTTCAGGCAGATACTGTACGAGCACTGCAATATAACAACCAAGTAAACAGCATTATTGAGATATACATGTATAAGGGCAGCATCAAGTGAGAGCGTAGTACAGGTTTGTAATATTAGTACAGATTTCCAATGGATAACTAAACAGCCATTGCAAAATATGTATTACAATTGCAAATCTGTATTCACTCTGTCAGTGTACTGTCTAATGGCAGGTCCACGGCTTATAACGTTTCCATACCTCTCTATCTTCAGTTTGTCATTGTCATATCCACATATGATCCCGTTATACTCGTTATACACGTCATCCAATATTCCTATTCTTGGTCTGCCTCTGACTGTCTTTCCAACCATTCTGCCTTCTAATACTTCCTTCAACCCTTCCCATTGAAGCATGCCGTATCATAGTCTTTATTCTATTTCTTAACATATTCATCAGCTGTCTTTGTACTCAAATTCTTTCCATGACTTCTTTATTTGTAATTTGTCAGTCCGCCTCAATCTTTTCAATCCTTCTCCAGAGCCACATTTCTAAGCTTCCAAATCTGTACTGCATTCCAGTAAAAGATGTCGGACAATCTTATTGATCAGAATGGACTTGTATATACTGTATCATAGTTAAGCAACAGGAAAGTCAATCAGATTATGGTTGAGATATTTGGGGTATATCGAACATAGAGAAGAATAGACCCAATATGGGTTAAATCAATAACGTTTATGTCCTAGACTATCTCCTTGTTGCAATATGTTCCCATACAGCTGCACGTGGAAGATAAAATATAAGACAGGACATAATTATATTAACATTGAGAAGGGTGTATAAAATGTTACCGGATAATTGATTGATGAGATACACAGATATTAGAGCCTAGCAGTGTATACATCTTTTATTATTATTATTACTCTATTGGACGTTTTAAAAGGCTTTGCATTCCAGGAAGGTGGGTTGAGGAGATGGTGACTCTCCATCCAAGCTAGAAAACATCATCTCTTTATCACTATGCGTTAAGCAAACTCACTCTTTGTATATGTATACATTCAATTAAATCTCTGTCATTGGCTTCGACGTTTCAGCATGAAGTCATAGAAAAGCCAAAAATTGGTAATTGCAATTCAACAACAATTTCGTAACAACTCCGTTTTCACTGATGCAAAGTTATCATAGAGGAATGCTGTCGTATAAAATAACGTTAAGAATGTGAAATAGCCTTCTTGATGAAAGCTTCGGCGTAGTCTCAGTGCAAATGTTTTGTTTTGGGGGAGGGGGGGGATTGTTTGTGGGGTAAAACAATTTGTACTCCAAACACAGCCCTTTAACGGTATAGCACAAAAGTTCCCCTACTAAGACAATAAAATATGTTTATGAATAAATAAAAATTAATATTTGTGTAATCGACGGATGACAGAACGCATCTTTTTACAGTGTTGCCTTTCTTAATTTCTGTTTTATTCTATTTTCTCTTTTTCCTACCTCTCCATGATTAATCGTACCTGCCTTGGGAATAACTGTTGGGGAACATAAGACACTTTGTCCCCACCATCACAAACTTTAAGGGAGCCTACTCCCCTGTCCCCTACTCTAAATTTTTGCCCGTGGACAAAACAATTAACCTCGAGTCGCCAATAGTTGAGCAAATTCAGCAGCATTCGGCCGTTCACAAAGCTAGAATTACAAGAAAGTTATTGAAGGGGGTCTCTGCAAACGATATTTGGGGAGGCCCAGTGGCCGGAGTTAAAATGCTGTCATTTATCTTGATTTGAATTATTAGGGTGAGGGGTTCACGGCACCCTCAAATCTAACTCTTGAGGGAGCCACCGATGATAATGGCGGTTCAACCCTCGCGGACTTCAGTAATTCGAGCATTTCCGTTCAGCATTCATTCAGCATTCATTCAGCGATGAATAGTGACAGTGAATACGTAAGGATGCGAACCGGTTTGACCGACCATTGTCCAACTTTCACGGACCTCAAAGACTTGACGTGATGTGGACGAATTAAATTACGCTGGACACTCGTATTTCCCTGCGGGACATCCGGGGATTTGTTGGATCCTTGGAGGATTAATTAGCTGGATCACTGACTCGAGCCAAATTCGAATACAGATAATCAGATTGGTAATAAGCAATGCTAAGTTGTTAACATAGCATTGAATATTACCAATCAGATTACCTACTTGATAATATTGATAACCACTATGCATTACAGATTAATTCTTAGTTGTTAACATTGCCCGTGTTGTATCCGGGAAACTTGAGAATCGACCAACTGAAAACTGCACGCGTTTCGTAAAAGTCGATTAACGCTGATATGTTCATACTGAGGAAGGCAACGGGAAACCACTTCGGAAGTCAGAATATATATTCTAGAAGAAAGGTTACATTTTTGGTGTGGTAAAGGCATAGCCTCTTTGATGAGCTCAACTTGATAATCGAATCGATGGAGTGCTTATTAATGAGCGTGATAGTAGATTGTGTTTCAGAATATGTACCTTGGACCTGCCATTTGCAGTGCACTACAGAGATAGTTGTTAACATAGTCGTGCTTTGTTAACCAAGAGCAATAAATAAATTGAAAGCAAAATCATTATCAGAAAAATTAAAGGAAAGCGTTGCAAAGGAAGACAAAGAATTACCTATACAACGAGTCTCAGAGATCAGATGAGCGTCGAATAAGTAGATATGATCAGATTCCCGAGAGAAAAAATCCTTTGGCAAACCATGACCGACAAAATCCGGATCGGGCGAGACGCAAGAAAGAAGAAAAACGAACAACCGATTTGTTCTCTCAATTTTCTTGCGTGTATTCAAGAACAGGGGCAATTTATTGAACGTTAAGTGGTTTAACATGGGCATAGGTAGATGAGTCCCTCTGTTAATATGACATCCCTGTTTGAGGCCTCCAAGCATTACACTGGCATAGCTTCGATGGGCTCAATCGTAAGTTTGCTATTAAAGTGCGAGTTTCATGTCCCGTAAACGGTCAATCGGTCGAACGACTTAAGAGCCTGAATACCAACCCGACCTAAACATTCTCTAAACAGAATTATTCTGGCATGATCTAAAGTTAGAGAATAATTTAGGCAGACAGTAGTTTATACTTATTGTTCTATAAGTGTAACGTGAAAATTGTCCTCTTTACTAGTTGCCGCTAGGCTCAGCACTCAGAGACAGAGAGACAGAGAGTGAGAGAGAAAGAGAGGGAGAGAGAGAGAGAGAGAGAAAGAAAAAGTAGAAGTAAAAGAAAAAGAGAAAGTGAATTAGAATGCTATCATAATCCTTAAATATAACAATTACCATTAAGGCATTTTAAAATGATGAATATTGCGCATCTCATGTATTCAGTCCCGTGAAATGCAAAAAGATCTGCGTGCTGTTAAGAAATTATTAAAAAAATTGAATTATACAATATCTATTATCGTTATCGTTCTATCGTTACCGAACGTTGGCGCGAAGCTGATTCCGAGCGTTTGCAACAAACAGGTGACATAATCTTTAATCTGACGGTGAGGTCGCCACCCGCACTCTATACAATCCAATTTGGTAATTGAATCACATACGCCAGACCTGTGGTAACCTTCATAATCTTCCGAAGTAGTCACCTACTATGTACTAATTGCTTCCAATTATTCGACCGACGGAGGGATGGCGGTCTCTCCATATATATATTTATATATTATGTTGGCCCTGATGTCCATATACATTCTCAATTATATTTCTTTAAATTGTAGACTTCTCATTGTTATTCCTGCGCACATCCATCTCAAAATAGTATTTCATTCTCTCGCTGGTCAGTCTGACTCACAGAGATAACGTGATGGCATTTTGACAACCGCCGACAATAGGAATCCTAATAACAAAAATGATTCCATGACGCACCAATGATGATAATATGAGATTTGCTCTATTAACTTGAGATTGACATCTAGCTTTCACTATCGATCTATCCCAAATGCGTTGCAAAATACAAAATATAAATTCCTACACATTCTACTCACTATCTCGCTCTGTAACGAGTGCAAAATAAATATATACAAAATTCATATATTGATCTCAACAAAGAAGCATACTCTTTAGAACACCCAAACTGATGCCTTCGAAGATGAAACATCTGGAGTCAGGGTCAGACGAATCCTGTAACAGTTGGCTCTCTTTTTTTTCTTATATCATCTCTTTACGAGCACGTACAGTTTTCAGTTAATCTATTCTCAAGTGTTTCGGATCAAACATACAGGAAGATAGAAAGAGAGAGAGAGAGAGAGAGAGAGAGATAGAGAAGAGAGAGAGAGAGAGAGAGAGAGAGAAAGAGATTATAGTTAAAGCTAGCAAAACATCCCAAGATTATCTTTAGTTCATGCGATAGTAGGCACTCTCTCTATTCTTGTTCGAACTTGAACTCGTGTCTCTAAAGAGCAGGAGAAGACTGTTAGCAAATAACCAAGCACTTACATTTGCTTTATCATATTATTTGTGACAAAATTAATAACAATCACTATCTCCTCCTCAGTGCACTGCATAACGGCAGGTCAATAATATTCAACCATGCAACTGCAACAACTGCAGAGTTTGTGCACCATATTTTCCAGGAAACAATTTTAATTTATGAGGGGTTTCCTTAAACAGTGATTGCGTTAGTTGGTTTCCGCGAAACAGGTGGTGTTTTCGGTTGGTCTATTCTTATGCTTGCCGGATCCATACACGGCTAGTAATAATTTAACGTCTTAAATCCAAATTTGTTAATTGGCCATATTACTACAATGTCTAACTCAATCAGAATCTAAGCCACATTTAATTATAGAGATTTCCATTGGTTAACAATAAGAGGCTATTTAACTTTAAAACGGAACTTATGATAATTGCTATCACACGGTTTACTCTTACATTTAGATCGATACTCTTCTAAATATAAAATGAAAATGAAAGCAACCCTTCTGAAGAGCAGAACATATTTTGCTGATTCATATCCTGACACGTAGACAATAACTCCGCTAAGAAAGAAATATTGATATCTGTCACAAGATCGTAAATTCCTCCACAGGAAGAAAAAAATGAAATATCGCTACTACAGTTTCCTTGCTCCTTCTGGTGCCTGATTTCCAGTAGAGAAATACTCTATGGTCTGACATCGAGGATATTATATTGACGGAATGAAGCATTTGACGTCCCTGACATCATCCTTGGATGAGAAATAGACCGTTAAATCGTTTTATTATTTAGGCCCTGGATAATAACGACCCACTGGGCATTACAACAGCTAACAGATTTTATTATGCTAAAATATTATTATTATCGGTAGCAACGTAACGTGTATTAGAAGACTATGCGTTGCAAGCAGTGTTATACCACCAGAGCGCACTTGTCAAGGCATAGATGATAGACTTAAGAGAAAGCGAGATCCGAAACATTGCATGTCTGTTATCAACGTTAGCCAGGGAAAGATAATTTGGTTAAACAGATCTAAGAAGGAAATAATATAAACTCTTATCTTCCCCTGGAAGGTTGAAATACATGTGCATGAGCGAAGATCATGCACATGTACTCAAGCCAATAATTCCTCCAAGGGTAGTGCTATCAACTCTAACCTGTCTTTCCAAGCGAAGCCCTGCATTATCGCTCAGGTTCAAACTGTATCCGGCTCTTTTCCATGATTGATGGATAGGATGTGCGGATCTGATATCACACTCAGGATATTCTATATTGCTCTAAAAGACTGACAGCATAATTCATATCAGCCAACCCCACAACGTCATTCTTGAACGTATCTATTTACGACTATATGCTCATAAAGTTAAATAGCTCATACCAGAATGAATTGCACTAATATACGCATTACGATCTGATCCTTGAGAGAAAGATACCTTTGGCAACCATGACCGTCAATGCCCGGATCGGGCAAGACATATGAAAGAAGAAGAACGCATCTTCTTTTGTGAAACAGAAATGTAACAAGAAATTATTAGTATTAGAGTATAAATAAATAGATGTAATCAAGACTTAGTAACATACAGGGTGAGTTAAAAAAAACACGGGCGAAATCTCAATAACTTTGTCAAAACTCAAGTTATTTTAAAAATATGCTCAAGATATATAGAGGGGGTTTTTCCACATCCAACCTCCAAATTTGGTCGAAAAATATAAATTAATAGAAAAGTTACAGAGTTTCTACGGAAAAGTAAAAAGAACATATTAACATAGTTTATTCAATAGTCATATGGTACAATATGGATCGAACAGCATAGTCCGGAGTTCGTCAAGAAGGATGAGTGACCACCAAACTCATCCTTCTCAAAACTCTCGAATACCACGTCTGGGGCGAAATACTTCAGAGAGACAAAGTGTTCATTTCTAAAAGGCTAAGAGCACTCCATCAGGAGTGGAGAGCAAGAAAAAATATACAAATTAATACGCCACCTAGTGAAATAGTATGTCAAACATGTGCGGTTGTCACGTGTAAAAGCAATATGCAAAGAATTTTTGATTTATAAACCAACCAACAATCCATATTGTACCTATTTGAATAAGCTATGCTAATATCTGTTTTTGACTTTTCCGTAGAAACTCTGTAACTTGACCAAATTCGGAGGTTAGATGTGGAAAAAATAACGTTTAATGCTAGAGATCTTGAAAAAGCTAGGTGTTAATTAGAGTGACAGAACATTAATTATGCCTAATTATACGTGAATCAGAAAAGTTTGTAAAAATTCCGCATGAATTCTCAGAGAACGGTGAAATGAGTTACTCCAATTCTTTTTAGAGATTTCATGCGTGCATTGTAGCTTCCTTTAATCGCTTATATTTTCACTTTCAAATTGTGTTCTTATATTTGTATCGACATGTTGCCGCGGCCCATATTTCCACCACACGCTTTCGACCAATGTAGAACTTAAAGATATAGCACCATGCTCCATGATGCTGTTCGATAAGCGATTCAATCGAGCATGTTCTACAGCTACAATGAGATTGCATTGCCTAACGGGTATGACGGAACATAATGTCGATTGCCCCTTATGGCAACATCATACTCCTATATACGCTATTCAAGCAAAGAAGTTATATTGGATGCCATAGCACATCGGTTGAGTGTTTGGGTTGAGTTTCACCATAGGTTCACGTTTCGAATCCCAGTGCTCGCCAGTCATAGATGTAGCGGCATTGTAGCCGTTAGGCAGCAAATTGACGTAGAATTCGACAATTAGCCGTTTTATTCCTGGATTGATCATCTTCGTATCATAGGGAACCGGTTACTAAGAAGCTTCGGCGCACGGGTGACACTTCCAATTAATCTGTGGATGCAGTCTCCAGTCCATCTGAGATCCAATCGGATCGTTTGCCAGAGGTGTGATTACATTCGAAATATTCTCTAACCGTCATCCAATACGTAAAGATTACTACCAATTAACCGATCCACTAAGGGATGGAAGATGTGACTGGCCGGTTGCAAGTCCGATATTTTACTCTCTTTTTGACTCAACCTGGAATTGAACTAATTCTTTTGAAAGCTGTAAACCTAAGTTAACGACTATTTCCGTACGCAAGTTGCAGTCAAGGACGGACCCGGCTGGGACTCGAACCCGTGGCCTCCTGTTTTACAGGCATGCTTTCTACCGACTAGGTCATCAAGCCAGGACTTGTGATTCAAATACCAACGCACGTGACAACTGAGCCACAGAGACTTGCTGAAGTCTGTTCCCATCATTACTCCAGGCCATCAAATTGGCGTGAATTATTTACGGCGCCTCCAGACTCCGTGTGGACCACAGGCTTAAGCGAAAACTGGATTGGCTTTCCTGGAGAAGATGGATTGCCTTCTTCTGCAGCCATTAGCCTGATTAGCAATTCCTGTAGCATTAATAGTTTATAAGCAACATTTTCCGATATCATGCTGCTTATAATGGTGAAAAGAAATTTAGTTAACGTCAGTTTCGCGTGAGATTGAAGGAAGATTCTGCCAAAAGAGTTGACAAAAACTTTAACCTATAAATGTATAGTAAGCATTTCACAATTCTGTCAACAGATGAAGATTCACAATTTACAGTTAGTGAATATAATTACCGGTACTCTATAATTAGGCTACTTCTCCAAAAGTGTTGACCGCTGTTCTCTTTCAGTACTTGTTAACTGCGTTTGAGTGGACCCAGTTGGCAGTGCTTACAAATGCTGTTGGAGGCGTCTCTGATATCGTCATCAGACGATGAAATGGACGTTAAACCCTTATTGATTGATTGATTGATTGAAACGTTTGAGCCACGCTTCTAAAGACTTTAATAATAACAAGTACATTGCATAAAGCGCCGCTCTATGCAAAAGGCCACAGTAGAGCTAAATGGACAATGAAGAGTCAAACATTTTATGATGTCATACTAAAAAATTCGCCATTGGATCCGAGGAAGGCACAAATAAACTCATCCTTAACCGTAAGTGTATAGGAAGATAAGTGGCAAGTACCTCAAGCAATCAGAAGGAGGCTTTTATTTTTACTTAAAATATCTCTAAGTTCTTGATATTGCAACCACAATGTCTGGCGTATGTTATCCAATAGGCTTGTATTAAGTGAGACTGTCGACCCCACCGTCAAATTAATGACTTTATCGCCTGTTTGCTGCAATCGGTCAGGATCTCGATCAGCTCCGCCTCAACGTTCAATAATAAATATACTTACCAGCCAACCATTGCATGTATTGCTATTCAGACTTCTTACACATTTTACACCAGATTGTGAATACCATGAGGACATCAAACTAAGCAGACACAAGAACTTATTTGAGTCGCCTGTTAGATTTGAAATTCCCATGGCGAAAAAAGTGTCAGCGAAAGTCTATCGTCATAACCTGGTGCACCGACTGAGACATCCGTAGGGAATGCGTTTTATGAAGGACCAAAGGGTCAAGAGTTTATCTACAGAAAGACAAAATTTTGTTGTAAAGAAGTTATAAACAATATTATATTATGAACAGTGTTGCATGGGCAATGTTCTCCTTTGATTTAATCAAATGTGCGAATCCTATGACATTTTCATACCAAAATTAGTAGAAGTAATTCTAATCTCGTGAATCAAGAAACTGAAAAAAGTCAATCGGGTTTGTTCTCATAACAAATTTATACCACATAGTGAAGGTTTATAAACCTGATGTAATAAATCGATTTTTGTAACTCGAAAATGCATCAGCGACTTGAGAGCAAGTATTCAAACCTCACACCAATTAATGCAGCTCAATCAATTTACAAAAAATTCAGATAATATATAGTGACCAATCAATCAATATCAATGTGGGTTAACATCCGTTTCGTCATCTGACGACGATATCAGGAACGTCTCTAACAGCACTTGTAGGCACTACTGACTGGTACACTCAAACCCAGTTGACAAGTTACATGTACTGAAACGAAATAGGGGTCAACGATGGTCAAACACAGTGCAAGTCCATTTCTCCATGAAAACCAACAATTGTAAAATTAGTGATCTAGATACAAGGTCTCAGCTAGCAGATAAGGATGTTGGGATCTCGCAGGCTAATCTTCAACTAACTCCATAGAAACGACTTGAAGGATCTCTCGTGGATTGAAGAGTTAATCAATAAAGCTTTGTAGATAAATCAATAACCTTGTTAAATCCTAATCTTCTTCGTTTGTTAATAAGATATCCCTCTCACACAATTTCATGTATTACTTGTACTATATGCAATTAGGCATTCTGATTTGATGGAATTGCAATACAGCTGTAGGCTACATATCATGTCTGAGCTAGTTAATGCTTGGAATTTATGATGTTTCATTATTATACAAAAATTGATTAATTCGGTAAATGCTTCCATCTGGCATATAAACAACGCTAATGAAAGAACACCCGTGGACGGTATTTTAAATCTCCCTATTTGTTGTATGTTAAAATATGGTTCTTAGGTATTTAATTGTGAGTTACAGAAACATGTCAGAAATTACAAAGATACATTTCTAGACAGAATAATTATCGCTCCAGAAGACAATGCATGCCAAATATTTTTATTTATTAGTAGTAGGTATTTTTTTGCTTCCAAACGAAAGCACTAGAGCGCAAAATGCTACTTAGGTACGATTAGATCTTTTAAGTTTTCAAAATCATTATGTGTACTTAGTAAACTGATATATAAATTGCCAACTGTCGCAAACCGGCTTCGTCGGTGCTTTCGGCCTCAGCCCGTCGCTGATGAGGATTCCAACCTCTAGGCCCGAAGCAGCCAATCCGCTTTCGTGCGGGGTTCCTGTTGGTATTAGGATCAAGAAC
>JAQFZF010000319.1:0-18911 GCA_034695365.1 Enchytraeus norvegicus
AGCAGGTGCCCCGGCAGCAGGTGCCCCGGCAGCAGGTGCCCCGGCAGCAGGTGCCCCGGCAGCAGGTGCCCCGGCAGGAAAATGAAATTGCTTTGTTTGCATGTGATTGAATTAACATTTCCATGATATAAAACCATGACTGTATTATTGTGTTAATCTCGTAATTAGACTATTCCAGAATCATTTCAAGCATAATGGACAATGGACATTGACTGTATAAATTGTAATGATTGGTGAAGTTTGTATACAGTGTTAATTTTAGTAAATGATGTTTACAATTCAAGTGCTTACAACATTTCATGATTTCTCATCAGTTTTAATGTGCCCCTTCTCGGGACCTTGTGCCACGGCAGTGCCCCTGCTTGCCCCAAATGCTGGCGCCGCCACTGTCTCAAATCTTCAGGGACCAACAAGGGAACATAGAATTAGTAACAGAATAATATTCTTTTGTTATATTTCTCAAAGATTTCATCATCGACCAGACTAGCTTGGAAAGGGCTTAACAATTATAAAACTAAAAAGTAATTAATTAAAAAAGACTAATAGATTTTATTTCTAATATACCACTTAATTTCTCAAATTAGCATTTAGAATTAAGTAGTGCACTTGGAATTGATATAGTAGGCCTACTGAGAAAGTGTATCACTCGCTGTTGAGTTCCGTATTGTCCTCGGACTCTGTTTCTAACCGGATATAAGTCTGCACGCAACCCGGAAGTGAGTCGAGTCCGAGTCAGGAAGCTTTCTGTGTGTGGGACATTAGTGGAAGCTATCCAATAATTTATTTCCAGCTCACTGGAGACCAAGTTACACATGATAATATCGTAACACGCCTGTTAACATTTATGTGTAGGCCTATGTGTAGGCCTATGTGTAGGCCTATGTGTAGGCCTATGTGTAGGCCTATGTGTAGGCCTATGTTGATTGTTTTCAAATTAGCTTAATATATTTTAACGATACGGCATGATCAATATTTCAGCTGCCTCGTTGACTAGCGACTAAGTTCCGTCATTGTAAATAATTTTAATTTTAATTCACGAATTCAAATTTAACATAAAAGAGTAAAAATACTAACCATCACCCCTACCCTAACCCTAACCCTAACTCTAATCGTATCCATATCCAGTGTCCACTTCAATCAATCACAGCAGAGATTAAGACATTATCATGAAATGAAAATTCTAAATCCTATAAACTGAACGGAAGCTCCTGTCAAACTAATGAATAAAAAATGTGCAGTTATATTGTTAGTTAAACACAGTATGTTACTCTTCTGCCGCTTATCAAATAGACAATATATTATTATGGTAAGCAGACCCAGGACGACTTGCTTAGTGTTTTCGTCGACTTCGACATTCGCCCTTCAGAGACATCATCAGCGACTGGTCCAGTTCAAACCACTTGACCTCCTTCATTATAGTTAATCTATGCTGGATAGATTAAGCATAGCCGAATATTAAACAGGTTCACCACAACAAAATTGATTGTAACGTCTATAAGAATCGTAATGCATAATAATAAATAATTATTAATAATAAATACGAATTATGCAATAATATATAAACATTTTGTGCATATAATCATTAGGTTATATAACTGGAAGTAGGAATCAGAAAACTCAACTCTGCGAGGTTCCACTAAAAGTCGTCAATAGGACCCAATACTATTACAACAAATATTCGTAACGAAATGTATGCTAGCAAATAATTCGAGATCTCTTGTCCTCTTCCTGTTACTTCAGTGTTAGATTTCATCTTCATACATGGTATGAGGTTGAAAATATGATTCGATAGAAATGTTTGGCAATTTCGCTTCAAATGTCCCTCTAAGTACGACCCGGGTTTTGAATAACTTAATAAAAGATTGTTTAGACTTGCGCATATTCATATACTTATTCTCTTTCTCTAAGAGTGAATTATGGCAAATTGCGAAATGATCCCACCGACAACAGCAAGTGTTAGTAAGTGGCGTCTAAAGCAGAGACGGCAATAGAGAATTTGGCAGCTACGTGACAAAGATTTCTGTGGTATATAGACACATTGGTCGTTCAAATTCCAGACTTGAAGAAGGTCCAGGCTACCGCACCGGCTGTGGCATTCGGTGAAAATCTACGCTTCTATTGTCCATTTAGAGCTACTATGGCATTTACATAGCGTGGTGCTTTAATAGTAAAAGGCTGTTGTGTCTTAGATTTGTAATGTCAGCGATGTTTGGACGGGTGTACTTAATTGTTAACTTCGCTTTATTGATTCTATTAAGTTTTCTGTAACAGTTGTTTGGAGATACTAACTGTGATAGTGAGAATTATTATGAAAATGAACTCATTGGGCTTATATATGTATACAATACTATACACTCACAATACAGTATGCATATCGTTCTCACTGTGTGCAAATAAAAGCTGACGTTACGAATAGGCCAACTAGACCTATCTCTTGTCTGAGAAGGTCCATGCAATTCTAATGAATTGAAATGCTAATGTTTGAGTGTTTTTAAAGTCAATGTTCAGAAGCCCGAGGGGCTTCTCTTCAAGATGGCTCAAAACAAACGAGCACTACCGTCACAAGGATTTGGGTAAAGCTTAATGCAGCTTTACTCCACAAAGCGCCCTGCAGTCCATTACAGACCACTGAGTCGGAGTTGCAGGTTAGTTGAAACTTAGTTGCAGATTAGTTGCAGTTAGAGAAACGATAAGATCTCATCTGTATTAGTTTTATGCTGGAGCTCAGGAGAGAGATAATCTTCTTATATCTGTCTGCAATGACTGATAACTCGTGCTCTAGTTCCCAATAAGGATTAGGCATCGGTTGTTCAGCATTGAGTGTACATGTACGTGATAACCATTTAATTACTGATTAGCTATTTAATAACTAATGTAATAAGACTATGTAGTAAAATAGAATTACACACCGAACAATGAGATAAATATAGTGAAAAGCAAAATAGCAGAAATAGATCCTTTGTTGAATTGAGAAAGATTAAATGTCTTAATAATCCACTCAATAACAATCGATGCAATATAAGCAAGACTAGCAAGACTATCAATTACGAGTAAAACTGGGACTACTTTATTAATAAGGAATTGCTTTCAAATAGATGAATTTAAAAAAAATGCCATTGGTTGTCAAAGACCTTGGGCTAAGAAATCTAATATTGACATTATTGCTTAACTTTTTAAAATTAAAGATAGATAGAAGTCTGCGTTTAAAAATCTGCTTAACTCTGGAATGCCGTCTCGATGATTGTGCTGCGGAAATATAACTGGTAATAAAGAATGTACAGTATGTTCTCTGACGCTGAAAATCTACGTATGATCCAATATTGCTGTTTTGAAATGAAGTAAATAACTAACTTCGTAGATGTAGCTACATCTAGGAAGTTCTGGTGGCGGTAGTCTAGTGATTAGCGAGGTACGCTAACCACTTGACACGTATAACACTTACGCTCAAGCGCATAAGGTGACTGAAGAGTCATGGGTTCATAACCAGGGCAGACTAGAAGAATAATATAACGCCACCGGTACTGGTTAATGATGTATCTGCACTTGCTGCATTAGTGCGCTCTCAACGGCAAAAATATGATTAACCAGTGGGACGGAAGACTACAGAAAAAAATAAAAAACCGAAACTAAGAAAAGAAACCCTGTAAATGCGTGCGGCTGTTAGCCACACGTGTGAAAATAAGAGGAAGATAAAAAAGAGTAAGATGTACCTTCAGAGTTCCGATTAGAAGTTTGTTGACATATCCTGGCAATGCTGCTTGAGAGACTCTCTCTCCTCCTCAACCCTACCTGCCTCCTCTCTCCTGGTCTCTGTATGAGCACTGGATCCATGGCTGGATATAATGCGCTGTGACATCGTCTGATCTGATTCACACCACTGACGTCAGTTCCACAGAACACTGCATGCGTGACTGATGTACGCTCGCTTACTGTTAGATTAGTTTATGACTTGTAGAGACAATGCATTAGAATTAACTATAAACATTACAATTATAGACATACTGTAGGAGCACGTTTTTAGATTTTCGGTATCTTTGTCAATATTCAGTCTGATATAGCATCTATCATTGAGTATGCAATGTTTTTATCTAAGAGACAGCGAATCTTTTTTAAACTTTTGTGTACGGTATCTAGAAAGGCAGCGGTGTTGTTGTTAGTTTTGGGTCAACATCAATTCAACTCTATCCTTAAACACAAAATGAAACATCCCACATTCATGATTGCTTCACTGAGATCATTGCTTGTTATTAGCAAGGCCCACAGTACCTCATATCGGTATCGGTATCAGAGATCAAACAAGACTTAGTAATAAGCATAGGTTACTTATAACCGCCTGTGATGGCATATACATGTATAGTACCCATGGCGTATACATGCATATATATGTACCGATATGTGGCATGTGAATGTGATATATGTGGTGTGTGATGTGTGGCATATAACGGCGTACCGCGGTATCGTTATGTACCGATATGTACCGTTGGTCCGGTGTTTCTTATTATCTCTATCAATAGTGAGTAAAGCATATGGTTGAACGATGCAACTTGATCGTTGTTGCGATTGAGTATTTAACTCACGACCTCTGGTTTCACAACCAGTGGTATTACCACTCGACCACAGAGGCCTTCCAGTTACCAAGAGTTTACGGAACCATGATCTGAATCTGAACTGACACACACTTAAGATGCAAAATGAAAACTCATTTTGACCGATATATTTAATTACGTACATCGTGGAACGCTTCTGACATGTTGTTAAGATAAACTGAATTTATCGATTGACAGTTGGAGCACATTACAGTACTAAATATTATTTAAACATTTACTTTATAGAACTAAACAATAGCAGCACATTACAGTAGGCCTACTAAGCATTATTTAGACACTTACTTTATATAAAATCTATGTAGGAACATTGTAGACCTATACTTATACTCCCTATAAGTAGCTCATCAGGGAAACATTCAATGTTTGATAAAAGATGAGGTGGCTGTTTGGATACACTATTTGTTTGCTCCACTCGTATGCGAGTTCTAACCCGGATGTTGCTGAGGATAATCAGAATGGTGAGTTATATATTGTTTTATTCTACTATTGCTTTTCATTTTTTTAAAGTAAATCATTATTGACACTCCGAGGAAGCAATGGAAGACCACCTCAAAAGTCATATATTCATTCCAACGCCTAAGTTTGGTCTGGCAAAGGTGATGGGGTTAAATTTATTGGTCGATGTATTGCTCATTAATGAGTACAATAGCAGACCGCGAGGAAGGGTGTTTGCCTTTCACCTGCATTTGGAAATGCACGAGAGAGAGAGAGAGAGAGAGAGAGAGACAGAAAGAGAGAGTGAAAGAGAGAGTGAAAGAGAGAGAAAGAGAGACAGAGAAAGAGAGAGTGAAAGAGAGAGAGAGAGAGACAGACATACAAACAAACAGACATACAGACAGCCAGACATAAAAAGAGAAAGATAATGTTAAAGATTGACAGAGAGATGCCAATTTTCTTCAGATACCGTATGTAGAGAAATCCTAAATTTGCTTCACTCTCCACAACGTATGGACATATCATCGGCTGAGGAACCGGGCGTGAAATCTTTATTGTATTGTACCGTTTTAACTCGAGCAAGGCGTAAACAATCATCATCGAATCTTGAAAATCCATCTGGCGTAGTAATGGTGCATTTACTGAACTCGATAGTATTGTAATAATACAATATATTGTCATTTTATTTGACAAATAGCGGTAATAACTTAAACAGTATAAATGGCAGACCCTCTGTCCTCCATTCATTCAGCAGCACGTGCTTACCTTTAGGCTTCTCTAGTGCAATAAACTCACTGAATCATGCCTACATAATCTCGTACAAGTTTAATTTCACATTAATTTTATTTAGAATTTTCATCGAAGTTTCCAGCAAGACCTCTGCCAAGAAAATTATTATTTTATTATTTTATTGCTTATGCGTTTTAGTGAATGATTTGAATCTTATTAAAAATGCGCTTCTTATTGCTTTAGATATTGAATTCATTTGAGTATTATTAAGCTGCATTAGATGATTTTAGCATTAGCCTAATTATAAAATAGTAAGCGTGTCTTATTGATTAATTATTTGAAATTTAGTTTCTGTATTTACACAGAAATTTACAAAAGTACACTGGATTTAACGCTTTCCACCAATGCATGGAGATACTGATTAGATAATAAGTATCCGTTAAAAAAATTCATTACAAATGCTACCAATTGTGTTGCATTTATGGATTGACAAGTTAATGCAACGAGCACATGTTACAAAGATTAACTTTGCTGGAAATTAACTGAAATAATTAGTCAACAACACTTAATATCAGTTTAGAAGAAGTTGGCCTACAAAAAGTAAGATTTACGCATTTCAAATGTCCAGATTTGTTACACCGAAGTCAAAAACTTTTATTGCTGGTCTCAGTTTTTTCAAACAGCATTTAATCGAGGAAACATAAGTTGATATACGTTAAGTGCCCATCGCTGCATTCATAATCTTCTATAACTCGTCAGCTCCTTGGCGTGCAATAAAATGGATCAGCATGTCTATGCCGGATCACTCTTCAGCTATTGTCGTACATTTAACGACAGATTTCAATCCTTGTGGGAACCTAAATCAGACTGGAAGCAATGCTGGATATGACGCAATCACGTGATTAAGGATATAACTGAGAGGATTACCAAACGCTTTCCTATCTGATCCCTAACATCTCTCTTATATCTCTCATACATTCCCACCGGGTATGTTAACTCTCTAATGCCGAAAGTGTTCTGAGATTCTGATTCAGAGATATCATTCTAATCCCTGCAATCCCTTCCAGGTACAGGTCGACCGAAAAAGGAGTTTATTTTTTGGCCGAAAAATTAAAACAAACGAAGAAGGAAACTTCTTTCGACCGAAAAATAATACAACCGAAAAAATAAATTTATTTTCGGCCGAAAAACGAAAAATTAAAAGCGCAGTAGCTAAGACATTATTTGAAAACATGACAGGCATATGCATAATTTTTCCATGTAAAGGACTATATGTTAGATGCAGATAGTAAGTCTTTATTATTTGATCAACTTGTCAATCAATGCTCATTAGCGAGTGTGATAGGAAATCTGAAAAGAAATATGTACCTTGGACATTTAGCCAATGGGCATCCTGTTAACTGTAACAGTTGAATGATATATTATAGACTTATATAACCGAGACAGAGGTAGACAAACCAGTGATTAAAAATACCGGACATTTTATAAATATTTCTTACAAAATGAATGCTGATATATTGTATATTTCTTATATTAACCAATATCATGATTGTTAAAAATAATTTAGTAGGCCTAAACCGCTGCCTTAGATCTATCGACTTTCTTATCTTAATGTGCAGTGGCACTATCATGAACGCAATATCTTACATTCTATTTATATAAATAATTATGCATGTAAGCAGCATGTTTCCACATGACCTATTGATATTTACCTATAAAATATTTACTGAGCTAAAAAAAATTTCGGTTTAGGCCGAAAAATGGAAATTCTATTCGGCCGAGAAATAAAAAACCGAAAAATGAAATATTTTTTTCGGCCGACAAATGAAAAACCGAAAAATGAAATATTTTTTCGACCGAAAAATAAAAGTACCGAAAACAAGATTTTCGGCTTTTTCAGTACCGAAAACGAAAACGAAAAATAGATTCGGTCGACCTCTACTCTTAAGTGAAGAAAAGGACGTTAAATCCTGATTTGATTGAAATTGGATTATGCTGTAGTCACTCTACTTTGAACAATGGAACATTTAACTTATATTTTCTGATACAATAATTATTACTATTAAATTTTAGAACATTTTCACTTTTTTGGCTAATTATCATCACATTTTCACTAGGCTACTATCGTGTGATGAGAAATGGACCAAAATTGATTGCAACGCAGTAAATTGAATTGTAATGAAATGGTCAGAAATATACCTGAAACAAGCCAATGAAAAATTACAATATTATATTCGTAGGAATAAATATCTACCTGGTTCTTTGCCTGATTACGGGCTCAGAGCACACATTCCTGACACAGTTGGTTCTATCGTTCAAAGCACCAGGCCACGATCCATCTGCTATAGATAATACACCAATCATACAGCAATATAATATTACAATTGTCACAATTGACATCTCTGCATCATTGCATCTCTGATTTTGGATAAATCAGAAAAGTAAATTAAAACTAGTTATTATTAGAAGTTAATACCATAAAAATATTGTCATCAGTGTGTCACATCATCGTCACCGTTGAAGAATTGAAGAAAGAATGAGAAAAATATTATGGTTTAGAAGCAACAGTTACGCCGCTCACTGTTACGTGCACTATGTATCTATAAAATATTCAACCGCATGTCAGATTCAAGCAAAAATTCGATCAAAGTCAACCTTATAGCTCACTAATGACCACACCATTGATCAACTCAACTAGTCGATCATGTCAGAGGGCTTCACCTTTATCATACCTAAAATATTGCATTGTTTCAAGGGAAATTATGGTTACTGAGGTGGTTGCCCGTTGCCTTCCTAAGTGACTGCGTTAGACGGTTTCTACGAAACACCTTTAGGTATCGGTTGTTATATTCTCGTCCCGGAAGTAACACAGGAATTATATACACTATCATTGTGACTTCATCTGTGAATTTAAGTGAAAGTAGGCTAAATGTAAAGTAAAATATGATGTGGTGGAAGGTTCAAGTGTATTTGGCATTTCTTTTTACGACTAAGGTTATCTTTTTCTTTTAGTATAAATGACCAAGCGAACGTGTAACCAGATATTCATCAGCATCTTTATTTAATTTAATGGAAGCCTCATTAGATATACCGGATAAAAAGCAGGGAGCATGGCGTGCATATCAATCAACAATGCTTGATTGGATGGAGAGACGAGATCATTAACCTCTATCTCACATCACTGACCAGGCAATGATGATTGTCTCCTGATAACTTCAGTGCTTCTCAACCCCAGTGCTCGCTTATTGACTTCACTCTGACATCATTGAGCCGATATCATGAAAGCTAGAAAAATGATAGCATCAGTGCGAAAGAATCAGTTGCAATCATTGCTACTGTATTTACTTACAAAATGTTTATCTCGCGCATCGTTCATTCTTTGTTCTGTTCTTCTATTCTTAGTTTCTCGCTCCATTCCGAGCTTTGAGGTCATGGTGTGCCATGCATATATAATATTATATATACATGTATTGTATATCTTGCATTTCTTCATTCTTATTTCTTCGATTCTCATCCTGAAAAACTTATGGATAGCGTTGAAAGAAAGACAAATGAATTACCTATACAAGTGATTATTTGTATAGGTAATTCTTTGTGCGATACTTCTTTTCAACGCTATTCCTCAGTTTTCCGCGATATTTAAGCTTTCTCTTTTTTATTCCCGTAACATGTCTAAGAAAGTATTTGTCTGCGCTATATAATTATAGTACGGTAGGCTTAGATTTTTGTTGTTGCCACTCTATTAAGAATTTCTTAGTTTGTTGTGTATTGTGTAATGTGTATGCAATGCTCAAAAGTCTTCAGAATAAAATTTCAACAGCTTCCAATATCGTCAAGGTTATTTAATACATAGGCGGTCACAGTAACAGTAGGCCTACATTTCCATGTTATTCCGCCTTACTGCCACACTTTATTCTTTCTTCTATTCGCGGATATATGGGAATAGACTCACCGATGACTTGAATTGCGATCCAAAGAGTTAACTAACCAAAGAAGGTAATAGAAAATAATAATTTAACATTTCACAGAAGCCTGAAGCCTAGGATAAAGGTATCACATTTAGGCGATCAAGTTGGGAATAACCGATTCAATATACCAGGGTTTCTCAACCTTATCATCATCAGGGATCCCTTTCATAAATTTCATAAATATGTACTTTGGCGCACTCCTTGTTTTTTCCATAGAAAATACAATGATATAGCATGTGATCAATTTGTTATTTTGCATTATCGACAAGCTCACTGAAGTTTACCTACAGTGTAAACTGTTTCGAGAGAGATGTAATGTGCTCACAAACCAATAAATGTTGTATTCTCGATTTGTATGTGCATTTTCGGGAAGCTGTAGAAATTTAATGCTTCATCTCAGAACGTTTCTCATTTTACGAACACCCGGTGATATTCATCTTTGCAAGTATTATATTTTATCATTAATAAAATTTAATGCAGAATAGAATAGTCGGTAGCAAGCCTGCCTAATAATCAGGAGGCCACGGATTCGAGTCCCAGTCGGGTCCGTCTCTTACAGTATCTTTGGATATGGAAACAGATGTTAAACTTATCTTTACATCTTGTTATAGAAACTGTGTTGCCAAGTGCGATAAGATAGTAATGCGGAACCTGCATAATGTTTGGGCCTGATTGTTGAAAGAGGTCAGATTCTGCTCAGATTCTGTATTTCATTGTATCAATCAGTTAACAATGTTATCTTCAATGCAGCCAGAAAATCGTTTTTCTTCTCTACTAGAAACATATATACAGGGTCTCGCATATTAGAGGAGGCGATTCAGGAATTTTCACCTAAAATATTTGAATTTATACCTTCACGTAGCTGATTCCAAAAACCAGCAGTACCCCCTAGTCACCCTTCGCGGGCCCACGGGGGTCTGCGGACCTCAGTTTGAGAAATACTGCTATCTATAACCTCAGGTGACAACTTCAACCTATACGAGGCAGTCACTTAGCCAATAATGATAAATGTAAATGTATATAATATGATAGGCCTACTGACAGTTGCGATTTTGAAAAATGGAAGAATTATTATCAAAAATGTTCCACGTGCCTACTAATTAGTGAACTAATGAAATAACGAAAAATTCTTCTTATCCGAAAACCATGTCAAAGACGGTCCTGGCTGGGAACAGAAATTTGCTCACTTTCATGCGTATATTTTTTACACCTAACATACGCACATCCAAGTTTCGATTCATTGCTACTGTTCTTGTTTTATTATTTCTTATCACTCAATGAATAATTAATCGACCCTTGCCTTATGATATAGTGGAAACGCTGCTAGCACAGCTACACGATAAACATTCCAGACACCCTGGTTGGCAGACATTCGTTGGTTGACTGACCTGGGATTGGCTGAGGCATATTTGGCATTATTTGCCTTTAAGGCAAGTCTGCTACGTAAAACTGAACAAAGTTGTTCGGAAACGTCGTTCAATGCGAAATTTAAAATTGGGGTTCCAGTTCTGACATTAAATTTTGTTGTTCGCTATCCCAAGCAATAATTATAGCTCTAGTGTCTAATAAGATAAAGTAATTAACACAGTCCGAAGCAATTCGAGTTCCGCCTGCCACGGATATTGCCTATGGCTAAAACCGGCATTAACTTTGGCATAGTTTTATGTGGCCTATATCTCTGCGGATTCGAGGTCAAAACATAAACCGTTGGCCACAGATGAGTAAATTGAAAATCAATGTTCATCGTACATTCGTTATTACTGCTGGATTGTTGCTGTTGAACACATTTGAGATTCGCAGGAGAGCGGGTTATTAATATTCTATGAAGCAAAGTTTAGTGTATACCAGCGCAACGGTCCGAATGCATCAACTCCGTAAATCTGAATGGATAGAGTCCTAGGCTTCCTTTAGGTAAGAGTATACGGTGCTCACTACCTCACAGGTACAAGGCACAAATTCCGTACACAATGATACTTGTAAAAAATTTGATATTTAGCTATTTTATTAGGAAAAAATCCTACAAAATTTCACAAATTATTCAAATGTTAGCATTTCGATGTTTTAATTTGCAAATAATTTTACATTTGGGCCAACATTGTTTTGCATTTGGACATTTAGTTTACATGCTAGATGTTTACAATTTAAATTAAAATGTCTACATATTAATGAAAATTTTAAAAATAATTCTCTTTTTCTTAGGACTCAATAAATATTCTAAATTTGGATAGTTTTTCATGTTCCTGTAAAAATATAAAACACCGTCCCTAATACGAGATGTACGGAATGCAAATATATCTTTGTGGGATAAATGATCTGCTAATATCTTCATAGGAAAGTAATAAAAATGGCAACTGCTACCATGAACAATAATAATTCTCTTATTGCTTATTCTTCGTCATTTATTGCATTTCTTTGGCTCAAAGATCAAAACCAGCAGACATGATATTCACAAGCAAACACGCTTTCTGCTTCCGTCAGAACATATTTTACATCACCGTCACGATGTTTACTGCTGTTCATGTTAATGCAGCGTGTTCATATCTTTACACATAAATGACTTCTCTTTTCTCAGCAAAATAGTGTATTCTAATAGGCCTACTAATTTTATAAGGGTATCACTGCTCGATATCAAAGAAGCAATTTCTTTTCTATAGAATGTATACAATATACAAACCGAGAGCTTAGCTAAATCATTTACTATAAAAGGTTAGCATTAGGCATATACATCCTTTCTCAATAAAAACCGGACCTCTACAATAATGTGAATAACTTTAGAACTGAATTATATATTCATTCGCCGTTTGGAACCTCACTAGACCTGCCAGTTTGACATAATCTCACAAATTTTGGTTGTGAGATTATGTCAGTGATTGTGAGCAGTAATATATCTTGAAAAATGACGAATCTGAAGCGTTTCTCGCACGCAGGGGTGCTCGACGGTGTGGCCAACATGGGAAATCTTGATCTTTATTCTGCTTCTTTAAAATGAGCCCTCTTTTAAATCAGATTTCTGTGAAATTTACCAATAATATGCAACAATCAATTCTATCCAACATCACCAAATTTTGAAAGAATATCTTTCAAAACAAAGAAGTTATTGATATCTGAGTGTGATAGAGGTAGACAATCATTGAAAGAAGCCTGCTTTATTTAGCATTACATGACGTTATACAACTGAATAATTTGTCTACCCCTCAAACATCAATAACTTTTTTGTTTTGAAAGATATGCTTTCGAAATTTGGTGATATTGGATAGACTTCATATTATTGGCAAATTTCACAGGAATCTGATTTGAAAGAGGACTCTTTTTAAAGAAGCAGGATAAAGATCAAGATTTCCCATGTTGGCCACTCGGTCGAGCACCCCCTGCGTGCAGAAAACTTTTCAGATTCGCCAATTTGTAAGATATATTGACCAAATTTTGTGGAAGTATGTCACATTGGCAGACCTAGTGGGGTTCCAAACGGCAAAAGTATAGGTAATTCCGTTCTCAAATTATTCACATTATTGTAGGGGTCTGGTATTCTTTGAGACAGGGTGTATCAACGTAATCTCGCGCCCGAAGGCATAATTATCATTGGGTCGATACCGTGTTATGGCGTGAATGGTAGTAGGCTAAACATCTATAGAGAGCGAGGGAACCGATTTAACTACTGCACTATACGGCTCAGCATGATTCCTGCTGGGTAATGTGATCCAGTATCAATTTATTTTCAATTGTGGAATCTGCACCATTTAAGCAACATTTATTTTGTTTGATTATTACAATTGTAATGGATGGACTCATTAGTATATTAAGTCTACATCTCATGCACGTGGCATTTTTCAAATGTTTAACATTAATTTTGTTATCAGAAGCATTCCGTATTATGTTTCGAAATAGTTGCCTATATTCTAGAGTGGCAGAACGACCTTGGAATTATTTATGATGAGTAGTCGACAAACAGTGTATGAGATATGAGAGTACTAAACAGAGTACAGGGTTCTATGTGTTTCATCGACAGCGGGATGTTCCTAAATGTGAATGTTTTCATGTAATGACCCATTAAGTCGTTGATAATATATAAATCTTTTCCTGCATCACTTGCTTTTCAATCGCTATCACAGACGCTACAGGAAATCATGGCAGAAAGCATTATCTCCGTCAGGGCACGCCACTGTTCTCGATATGCAAACAGAAGTGTAGGGACGGTGAAGATATTGTATTTCTGTCAGGATTAGAAATCCAGTAGTCTGCTCGTACATGTATGTTCTGCAAGTCATTCAGTATAATAATATTAATTATACCATATTTTCTATGAGTAGGCCTATTGCCGAGATATTTGATGAATGCTCATTTGACGTGCACCTAGGTTGCTCTCTTTTCCCTTAGAATTTGGGTTTTCTGGCTACGTATGGCTGGACTAGGTGACTAGATCGTATAACCTATGATATCGCGATAACATCGTCGTTAACGATGTTGTTGTCAAATGGTACTCAATGTGAATCGATGTTAAATTATATTAAATGATCTGATGATAATTGATTGACTCAGCTATGTGTTGTAATAGTAATATTATTAAATATTATTTAGTTATGCCTATCGTTTAGATTCTAGTTTTCTCTTCAGCTCATATTTTTGCCATCCGTATGGGAGAATATCTTAGCGGGCATATGCGCTGTTTGGACGTCCCAGACTCCCAGTTCTCATAATTATCGTTGGATGAGAAACACGGTAAACGTTTATTATAACTATTATTCATTATTATTTATTATTATTCATTATTATTTATTATTATTATATTATTTATTATTCCAATATCGACGAATCAGAAGTGAAACACTTTTAACAATCTGATCGTATATGTTGTTGTCTGCAGCAGGCTGGGTGACGTACAGCAGCAAGAAGCTGTTGTTTGTGATGGACGCCTCGAGGCAGAAGGACCTGTCGAGGGAGGAGGCCCGGCACCACTGCTCCCGCCTCGCTTCCTCCCTCGTCACCGTCGACACTGACGACGAGTTTGAGTTCATACGTCATGAGATTCGTCGGCTGGTGGTGCTAGCGGGCCAAGAGCTCGCTCACGAGCAGTGGTGGACGGCCGGGACTGTCGCTGATGAGACCTGGGTCTGGGACACCCCGGGATATCCCGCAGGTTACATTTAATATTATATTACATTTGATAATTATCAAACAGACTGAAAATCTCTCTCTCTCTCTCTCTCTCTGTCTCTGGCTCTCTCTCTCCCTTTCTCTCACTTCTCGCCTACGATGTTTCATTAAACAATTATAATGAACCTGATGAAAATGACCTTGACCTTCTTATAACAAGCTATGAACATTTAACGATCGAAATTGAGTTTGTAAAATATATGTAGGCCTATTATTAAATAGACAAAAAATATTTAAAAATTAGAATATCAATTAGTTAAAGGTCTGCGTGGTATTTGATGACATTTTCATCAAATTTGTTGTGTTAACTCAGTTAAAGTAGGCCTAGTTGGTGAGCATTTACAGCGCAAAGATACACATACACTAAAGAAATCGAGGTCATCATTGCCGAGTAAGATTGATTGCACTACTGGACGTTTGTAAGCAGGACGTTCATTGAAACTTAACTAGGTAGCATGTTCACTACTCATGATGAACTGCTCCATGTTTCTCGCTTCAGTTCTCTTTCTCTCTACATCGCTTCCTAAATGAACTCGCTAGTGCGAGAAATAATAATTCATGATACGAAACGTCAGATGCAAATCTACGAGTACACACTGTTAATTTAGGAATGTCGTTCTACGTCACACAAAAATACCAAAGTAAATCCAAAGTAAATCCAAGCTCTTCAAATTTTTTTTTACAGCAAAGTAGGTCACGAAATCTCTCCCAAGCACTTACATATTGATCGTCAAGTAATATCTATAGACTACTAAAGCAATGTGGAGTGTTTTCACGCCGTAAGTACGGCACTGATACATTTAGGGCCAATATCAGGTCTTATTCAGGTCTTGATCATATTTGACGGTCAATTTGATGCTAACAATCTGAACAAAATCTCAGCAACACTAGGCCAATGGGAAATATATTATTCTAGTATGAATATATTATTCTAGTATCAGATTCTGTGAACCAGTCAATTCAGTGCTTAGTGATACAAGTGATTCGTCGGAAACTCTTTCTTTATTGTTAGGAATTATCGAGTAAACACTCTAGGTCACTCTAAGTCAAAATGTAATATACAAAGAAAGATTTATTGTTTAACTTCAGTTTCAACATCCGCCCTGCGACAACTTGATAATCAGAGATGCTCCGAAAATATCAGATATCGAATTCTAGGAATAAAGGCAATCAAAATAGCGATTTCTCCTTTACAGTGTACTTGCCTAGTACAGACTGAAGAGGTTGATAAATGATAGAGCTAAATCTCTTCACTATTATCCCACAAAGTTGCTAAACATGTGAACGAGCGCTGATCGGATTAGGGCAATCCTTTGAAGGCAGGCCGGGGACACGTCTATCTGCTTGAGGGCTGATCGAGGTCTGATGCGGCTTAGCGGCCTCTCAATGTCTCACAGTGGTCGCCGGATCCCTGATGACAACATAATTTAAGGCATCAGCCAGATTGTAGTCCGGCATTATGTATCATACTGCATATTAGCATTGATTGTGTGAAGCGCGTGATGAAAGACTAAGGTTAAACTATTCATGAAGAGCGCTGTTTCTCTCATCAGTTCGTAATACTCATTCCCGTAACCGATTTATTGAGACCGAATTCCAAAAAACGAACAATAATAAGAACGGCTGGGGGATAAAATTGACCGTAAATAAAATGTGACCTGGAAGCGAAAGATTCAGAGAGACCTTTCTAGAGGCGATTGATACCTAATGACCATTCAATGATTCGCAATTGAATGATGCATAAATCTGTTTCGCAGATTTATTCATACATGCAGACATTCTATATTTGTGTTTTATATTTTCCCGTCTATTTTGGCGAATCGTATTAAATTTTGGTTCTATATGTTTACCCCGCGATGGCGAATAAAGATTAAATAGACATATGTAGCTTTTATTGCCATGTTGTCTACTACATGTAGGCCTACAATATAGCACCATACTGTGATAATTTTGCGTCCGGTTCCTAGCTGGAAGATGTCAGAACTTCTGAAGCAGACCATTCAACTGCAGTCTGCAACAGTTCTATACCACCAGAACACACTTACCAATTAACAGACCGAAGAGATATATAATGAGTTAGGGTAAAAACTTTCGTCTTACCGCTTTGTTAACGTTACGTAATGGATTATTATCGATCGATTACTCGGAACAACTTATTTACAATTGATTGACTTTATCTGTTTGAATGTTCAACAGTTTCAGTGTCAGCCTTGAAGAAGAAGCAAGTGCCCAAGCAGCGCCAGGGCACAGAGCTATACCTGGCTGTGTCACATGGGCATGATCAACAGGGCTGGAGGCTGAGGGGCATCCCGGGCAACTACAAGCTCCGCTATATTTGCCAAAAAAGTTAATATTCCAACGATAACTAGCATATAATACATAATATATTTGTAAATAGACTTTTCATTCATTGCAACATGTGGTGTTCTTTGCTACTTTATCCTCATATTGTTTTATCACAGTTCGACGTTCCCTTTCCAGGATAAGTTTACGTTAATCTATGCGCACTGTGCCTCGGATGCCTCTGACGTGGGTCCTGGGTTAAAACTGAAGTTGAAAACAGAAATTCTGTTTGACTTAGATGAGTAGAGAAATGCAAATGCTTTTGCTCAAACTTCTTCTGTTCAGTAATTTCTCGTATTATGGATTTAACATTAATTGCATACTCATTGTCTCCCATTTTGATAAAATAGTATGATTTATAAATGTACAAATTAGAAGAAAAAATAAATTAGAAAACAAAAACTGCTAATCGAGAGTAACGGAGGGATGTGCGAACAAGAATCTGACATATAGAAGAATATGAGACATTTGAGTAGGCCTAATAGCATTTACATTTAAAATTTAAAATTGACTACTAAATTAAAATATTTTACATATAAGATAATTAATTAAATGTGAAAATTGATTATTAATTACGAAATTTGACTGACACATTAAAAACATTACATAGACGCTCACATTTGTTCACTCCTTTTATATTCAATATTATTTAATTCAATAATGACAGTCGCACGTGTTTACAGGGGTTGATTTCTTATTTCTGTTTTTGGTTTAATCTTTGTAGTCTTCCGTCCCACTGGTTAATCGTATTTTTGCGTAAGGAGTGCTCTATGCAGCAAGCGCTATAATGCACGAGTACCATTTGCGTTATTTTCTTCTTGTAGTCTGATCTGGGTTTGAACCCATGATTCTTCCATCACCTGCGCACCACGCTAACCACTAGACTACCGCCACAGGCAACTCGACTAGTACTCAATCGATAATTTAGTGATTTAAAGCTGAGAGTACAGAGTACAACATAAATCAGTCAAAGAACATTTCATTGTGAAATATAGAAGCCGAAGAAACATTAAAATAAAAACCAGTCTATGACGGATCAGCTTCCATAGTAATTTATCTTTACAGATTCTGCTCCTGGGGGGAGGGGTAGTGACAGATCAGTGACACTGCCAGCGCTGCTGGTCCCCTCACATCGCCTGCCGGAGGCCCCGGCTCTGATCCGGGGTCGCGCCGAGACAGCCCCCGACCAGATAGTCGCTGTCCGGCTGGGAATATCTGCTCTCCGTCTCACCCAAGTAGTAAGTTATCATCATTTATCCTAACAACTGCGATGACACGATCGCATATCATCCTGAAACGAGGTCATCTATCTTCTTGAATTTTGTTTATGAAAGGATGATAGTACTCGTATCTTTATGAGTATAATTATGAGTATGAACATTTCTTGATCCATTTCGGTTTCTGCGGGAGATCGTCTCTGAATCTCAAAATTGGCGCTAAATTATGATTAATTTATCTATTATCTAATCATTGAAAGCTTGAAAGTCGGACTCATTATCTCTCTTTTGAACGAAATACTAGATAGGTCTACAGTAGATGATTAAAGAACTCGGCGATAGCTTTAGAATGCTTCTAAAGAATATACCTATTAAATTGGGTTTCTCTCTTTCTCTTTCTCTCCCTCTCTCTCTCTCTCTCTCGCTCTCTCTTCCCCTCCATATTTCTTTCTCTCTTCTAC
>JAQFZF010000320.1:0-18910 GCA_034695365.1 Enchytraeus norvegicus
TCAGCGCTTGCTGCATTAGTGCGCTCTTTACGGCAATGGTACGATTAACCAGTGGGAAGGAAGACTACAAAAAATACTAAAAACAGAAGCTAAGTAAGGAAACCCTGAAAACATGTGCGGTTGACATGTGTGGAATAAAAGAAGATTTTAAAAAATAAAAAAATATCAACTAGCTATCTCAGGGACTTTTTGAACATTGAAGGGATAAGTTGTCTATTTTGTCATCTATAGGCCATACACGATATGGAACAGTCTGGAATTTGTTGTTTGTTGTTGGTGTACAATTCTGTACATGTGATAGTTGTGAAATATGTATTTGGTGTATTTTATTTTTTGAAAAATACATGTATTTTACTGTCTTTTATTTCTACTTTGCTGTATTTCACAACTATGCTACATATAGTCCTGCGAGCTTAAAACTGGTCGCCATAATCGGTGTGTACGGAGGTCATAAGTAGAGGCCTCAGAAACAAGACACTTATCATCTCGTTATAACAAGGAGTCTATTGACCTCAACCACACAATGTCGTTAGTATACATTTCTGGTAACCAGAAGCGGAGATATATTATGTGATTGATTGATTGGTCAGATTGATTGTTGTAATAACCGATTGACTGAGTAAATTGCAGGATTCGTGGAGTGATTGAATAGATGCATGAATTGATTGATTGATTGGTTATTGGCTTGTTTGATCGATGAATTAATTATTATTTGTATCAAACTAAATTAGCCTAGTACTACCACAAACTAATTGATTGATTGATTGATTGATTGATCTCACAGAAAAGTCCGACAGACAGGAGGGACTGAGTGATCTATACCAGGCCATTAGTCTACTGCCTCAGCCTAATCGTGATACCATTGCCTTCCTCATGCTTCACTTACAGAGGTTTCTTTTTCCTTACTACTGTCTAAAAGTGTACATGAGTATGAATGCATTTATTATCAATAGAATACAATATAAAAAGGTCATTATTAGCTTCTCCCTATACTCTGCACCTCAGAGGCCCCTTATGGACAGAGAAGGCAAAAGTAGCCTAGCCTGCCATAGAGCACAAACAATGTGACATGATTTCGGTAAGTTTGGAATTTGAGTGACCAATTGATCAGGTACACAAAAATTATGATGCAGCCGCAGACTAACTCATCCTTCATTGTAATATCTGCGTAAGTCGGCTCTTATGAAGCACGTGCAGTTTTTGTTGATCTTTTCTCAAGTTTCCCGGATTCAACACGGGTAAATCCACCAACACATTCAGTACATGACCCAGTTAAATGACCTGGTCGGTTGCACGTTTGCCTGGTAAGCAGGAGGCAGTCCTTACTCGAGTTTGAGTCTTAGTCAGATTCGTCTCGACCAGTGTGTGTGTGTTGTTGAGGTTTATAGACATTGTGTCATAACGAGATGATTAACGTCTGTGTCTCCCAGGCCTCTACTTATGGCCTCGGTACACACAGGGCAGAGCGCAAGTTTTAAACTCACAGGACAACGAAGTGCAATGAAGTCCTGGCCCCTTTTTTCATTTTTTTATCAAAAAGATTATCTCTGACAGTATCCTTGCGACATACATGATTAATTATTAAAATTATGGTCTTTCATTTGCTGAGTACTTTATATGTGATTAACTAAAAATTTCATTGTAATAAACTGTATGATTCTCTGTAGGGTAAAAGCTGTAATTAATTTCTATTGTTACGGAACAGCTTTAGTTTGTCGGGCATCTTGAAGAGAAGCATTGTGCTTCTTACTTTGACAGTAAAGTCACTAAAGCTTAACTATTACTATGATAACGTATTTAAGGCAGAATATCAGAGTGTGTTGACTGTATAACGGCAGATGCCGACACCTTGCTTGCTTAATTGATTGATTGATTGATTGATTGATTACGTACAGGATATCAGAGTGTGCTGAGTGTAAGATGCCGGCACCTAACCTAGCTAAAGTGTTTGGACCAACCATCATTGGTTACTCTGGTGCAGATCTTGAGGCAGCACAGATGTTGGCTCAGACTCCTAAACAAGCCATGGTGCGTATATTATATTGTATTTCAATTTTGTCGATTGTGTTCAATTTAAGTTTCTATTAATCGATCATTGACAATTTAAATCTGGTTCCTCACTCGTAAACGATGTCAGGGTAACCAAAATATACCGGTATAAAGAACTGTGATACTGGTGTAAATTCCCATAATGTATTGCAGCTTGTTAACTGTAAAACACTGATCTTTAATTTACAATATGTACTTATGTAGGTTTAATAGTAGCCTAATTTTTATTAACATTAATTAACTTATCTTACCTAATGATTTTTTTTTCATTGTTAATTAGCCACCAAGAGTTGCTGTTTGTGAATATTTTATTGCAAGTATATGCTGTAAACAGTGATTCTCACAGGATTGTCTATTGTCTAACCCTTTTTGGTGTCTTATAAATATAAAAAATAATAATAATCACTTGCATTACTGTCATTAGTCATGTCTTGTGTCAGTAGAATGATTTATGCCTGCAACAGGTGAGGTGGTGTTTGATTGGTTAACTCGCCTTCATGTTGATTGATTGATTGATTGATCATGAGATATCGTGATTGATGGGCCTGACAGGTATATCAGCTGATTATTTGACCACGTTCATTAACATTGATTGAATGATTGATTGAATGGTTAATTGATTGATTAATTGATGCATATTTTTTATTGATTGATTGATCAGGTGATAGAGAGATTGATGGGTGTATTCTCTTACTGCTGAGTCACGTTCACTAACATTCATTGATTGATTGATTGATTGATTGATTGATTGATTGATTGATTGATTGATTGATCAGGTGATAGAGAGATTAATGGGCATATCCTCTGACTACTGGACCACCTTCATTAACATTGATCAGGATGTTGAAAACCTGAGAGACTTCGGCACACCCATTTCTTCTGATGGTAATTATTTGTTTATCAAAATGATATATAAATGGACTTGGCACTGTGTTTAAAATGGCATTAATACTACAATCTACAGCCTCTTTGGAAAAAGTATTCCACCTGTTGTTCTCTTTCTGCATTTTTATTTCCTATTTCATTTTTCCTTTTGCATTTGAGTGGACCAGTTGGTGTTCTGTGAGCTGTTTGAGACGTCCCTGATATCAAACGTCGTCGATCAGATGAGACAATACAAACGGATGTTAATAAATTGTTTATTGTATATAGTCGGCTTTGTTGGATCTGGCAAAACACAAGAATTGACCAACCGAAAGCTGTGTGACAGTGTATGTGTTTCGTAGAGGCCAACTTGCGCAGTCACTAGTTAAGGATACCCCTCAGAAAACAATATTGCATCCAAGAATACAATATTGCATCCAAGAAAATATGGCATACGAACTCTGCAGTTATATGCCATGGACCTGCCGTTCGACAGTGCCCCGAGAGAAAGAGAGAGGAACTAAATAATTTATAATTCGTCCCTGACATCGCCTTCAGGTGAGGAACTGGACGTTAAATCCTCATTGTATTGTATAATCCTTAATGTAACTGCAAGTATTCAAGCTGATTAAAATCCTATCGTTGTCCAAATTTTGGCAGCATCCCAGATTATTCTTAAACATTAAACAAATTATTTCTCTAAGTATGTGTGCATGTATGTGCATGTATGTGTATGTATGTGTGTTTGTATGTTTACAGTACCGCAGAGTATGCTAGGCCCTGTCTCTATGTCCACTGATGCTCTGAACAGTGTTGAGAAAGCACCATGGTTCACTGCTAAGTAAGTTCTACTACCATTTGTTTTTTTTAATGCTAAATTTGTTGTTGTTGCTGTTTGGGGCCCCAGATGCCAGCCGTGGTGCTGAAACCCCCTATCTTCTAAATTTATCGAATGTTTCTGTATCAAAGGAGTCAGAGCTGGAACCGGCTGGGGCTTGAACCTGTGGCATCCTGTTAATAGAGCAAGTTTTTTACTGACTATGCTATCCAACCGGGACCTCTCATTGTATCAATCTGTTTGCATATATTTCCTCTCTCTCTCTCGATTAGGCTTTGCTTTTACTAATTCTGATATTGTTAATTTGCTTTTACTCTCCATTGTTAATATCAGAGCGCTACCGATATCTAAACAACATCGAGCACTATGAAATCGAAGATAATCCGAAAGACGATAAAATAAAATTTTCATTATATGGTGCGAAGCAAATATAAAAAGTACTGGTTTAAGAAAATGTATTGTTTAGTATAAATTATGTTACTTTTTCATTTTTGATACAGATTTGTGTTGAGCATCTCCTTATAGATACAATGATTGATTGATTAATTGATTGATTGATGTAGAACACCAGGGGGAGCCGGCAGTGTTAGTAAGACAAGACCCTACGGTACAATGAACTCCAACAAATAGTCTCACTTCTTTGATTGATTGATTGATCGATTGATTGATTGATTGATATAGAACACCAGGGGGAGCCGGCAGTGTTAGTAAGACAAGACCCTACGGTACGATGAACTCTAACAAACAGTCGCACTTCTTCTCATCTCCTATGCTCAAATAGATCAGCCATCAGATCAACAGTACAATATACGGTTGAGAATATAGTGATATGGATCATAGAAATGATATAGATGATCAATCAAGGCTTATCCAAACAATAGTACAGGCTGTAACAGGCAAGCAGGGCTTCCTTCTCGTAATGTTAGATGTTCATTCAGCTTGTGTAGCTCCAACACTAATTTAAAACATTCATAGTATTCAACCTTGTCTATAATTAATCTCGTCTTACTAATCAAACAACATGTATCAGCAGCAACTGTTGCTTCTGATGTATGAATTAAATCCTTAACATTATTTTTTATTCTAGTTTCTACATTGCTAAATATGGATAAGAGTAGTAAACATAAAGAAGGTTACTGTGATCAAGGACTATCATTTAACATTGTGATGTATTGTACACATGAGAGCTGCAGTATCTACTGGACTATTTATTTACGTCCCTGACATCGCCTTCGAGTGAGGAACCGGACATTAAATCCTCATTGTATTGGATTATCTATATTACTACTTGTGGCTTATTTGTTACCAGGCATGATTTACCCGTCATCGATGTAGCCGTTAGGCCACATAAACAGAGTTAAATTCAGCTTTAACCTTTTAGATATGTGCACATTTAATTTTAGCCATTTGTTACAATTATAATATGTGTATTGATTGTTTGTGCTTGCTCCTCATTATCTATTTTATGAAATATGCAGAGATCTTTATGTAGCATATTACTCTGCATAGTATTAAGACACTTCAACTGTGCTGTTGTTGTTGTTGCCCACCCCGAAGACCAGCCATGGTGCTGACCCCTCTATCTTCTTCATTGAGAGGGCTCATCCATGGCTCGCCGCCAGGTATCCAGCAGCTCCTCAACTGTGTTTAGTAAATTATGCATTTTTTATTTTCCCACTATTCACATGTTATCGTGTCCTTGACATTGATTTTATGTGAGGAACCGGACGTTAAATCCGTAATGTATTGTATGTCTGAGCTCTCATAGCTTAACGTAGCTACATAGTTATAAACCACTTCAACCATAATCCGTCAATCAATCAAATGCAGATTTCTATATATGGTTTTAAGTTCCACATAAGTGATGCAAAGCCTGTGGTTACTTGTTCATCACTCCACCCTGAACTGTTTTATGATACAATGTTATTTTTTTTAAAGCTTGCATGGATGATAACGAAAAAAAAAAATATATATATATATAACATACTCTTAACGAAATCTCTGAGGCGCATTAGAAATGAAATGTGACGGGAAAGGTAGTCTAATCTGCCATGGGCCACATCCGATGAGGCGAGACCTCTGCTATTTGTGGAATTTGAGCGATCTATTGGTCTAGTACCAAAAGCTCTTGCGCAGACCACTCTGCCCTTCACTGTGGCATCTGTGTATGCAATTGTGTACTGTGATTGCTGATCCATATGGACTCGCTGCTTTGTGATTTAATTAAAAAGTTTGAATTAGCATAAATTTTCCATTAAAAAGTGTTTGATATCATGACAGCTCTGTATAGTAGTTGTAAGAGTGTTGTCATTGCGTGCCATAGTTGCATGGTTCAATCTTTCGTAGGTCCACACACATAACACACACACATACAATTTGCCATAGTTGCATGATTCGAAAACAAAACACACACACACACATGATGCCATAGTTGCATGGTTCGAGTTTGCACATATGTGTTTGTGTCGGCATAGGTGTCTTCGTTAATGGCTATCTTTATTATAGAATTGTATGTGTGCCAGTAATTTTTTTCTATTCGCTGATGTAATGATTTCTAGCTGCTGTCGCGTAGGCTAGTTGTTAGGGAGCTTTGATTGTGTTTAATAAATGTATGATTCGATTTACATACGCGTGTGTGTGTGTGTGTGTGTTTGTACATACATCACTGATGTCTACGTCTGTGACATGAGGAAACTTAAGTGAAGCCTTTATAATTATTAAAGATTATAATTAATTATTATTATAGACGTATATAATAGTCAGATACCATACCACAAAGCAATGATTTCGCAAACTGTAGCACTGTAGTAGGTCTTTGTTCTCCTATTTCGATCTTAATTGGATTAAAATTGCTATTAGTGTATTCATGCTAACCAGTATAAGATAGCAAATGACTTTTGTCCTACGAATTTTGGATTTATGTGAGAGGTGTATTCTATAGTAGCCTAGTATGTTGTATTATTATCAGAGTCCATTTAATATTGGCCTACCACTTAGAAACACAATAGAATATACGTTTATTTCTCATATTGACAACCGTAATATGTTACAAAATAGCCATTTCTTAATTAGCTCGGAATAATTTAACGCCCTTATCGCAATGCTTTATATCAGTAGTCTAGTTCTTTATGTCATATCTACACAATGGTATACTTGCGTAAGATTTATGTGCTTGATTTTATTGTAGCTCTTTGTGTTTTTCAATTTTTCTCATATCGCTGTCAGAGGATAATTATATTATAAAATCTGTACTGCTCGATTTGCTGTTTGTTTGAATTTTTGCTTCATTGACTTGGTAATTTTAAAGAGCTGCAGCTTGGTTAAACGCTCTTTTCTCTAGGAGAGTGGGTTTGGAAATTGAGCCCACCTACAACTGCGCGTGTTCGTAAGAGGCGACTGAAACAGATATGGTAGTGCATAGGATTGGTAGCCTTGTGGCAACAATTTCTGTGTTATAGACCAATTGATCGATCAAATTCCAGACTTGCAGTGAGTGCCACACCGGTTGTGGCCTCTTTAAGCAAGGCAACTTGACTATCCACTGGGCGCAACTCTAAGAAAGAGTGACAGTTCGGAAGATAATCACTAATAAGGTGTATTTTGTGTATTGGCCTGCTCCTAAGATAATCATAGATTTGGTTTATTCTATTGAATCTGCGAGGCTGGCGACATTGCCGTTGGATTAAGGACTTTTGTCACTTGTCTGCTGTAACACTTGGGGATACGCACGAGTGACTGACCGTATGGAGCAGAACAAAATCTTTATCTATTAGACGACCCGGACATCATCCTTGGATAATGAATATGACGTTAAACCATTATTATCATTCTTAACTTGGTCCAATTTCTTGCTACTGTTATATTATGAAATCCGTCTATCGTTGTTGGACGCTGAAACGAACATAGGCGTCGCTACCATTGGAGCGCTGGAGCGTACGCTCCCCATGAAATTTTTTTTTCTTAGTTTTTTATACTGAGTTTTATTAAATGCGAATAATCTTGGCAATGTCATAATCTTGAATTCTTTATTCTTGAATCTGATCCGTTCTGTATGGAACAATGCATATAGGCTATATGTGAGAAGTTAAGCATTAAATAAATGCTTTCTACTTGTATGTGCTACAGTGTTAGTTACGTATAGTATTTAAATGTGCCATGTGTCTGGAAAAAGTCTGTGCTCCCCTGAACCAAAATCCTGGCGACGCCACTGGAAACAAACGTTTTGATAACGTTTTGATAACTCTTTGATAACTGGAATTACGATACTAAAAGCAAATAATTCAGCACTTCAAATAAATATTATTACAAATAAATACTTAAGAACGAGATGTACGGTTTCATTGTTAGTGTGGATTCAATTTTATTATGTTACAATCAAACAAATAAAACAAAGTCTAACATCATGCAAAATTGATATCAGTTTTCAATGGTTGTGGTAGCCATAATTGCTGATGAAATATGAATTCAACCGATAATCAATCAATCTATCAATAATTATAATAACTCTTTGGCATAGCACCCATTACCAAGTCTCAAACATTCTCATCAGCAGTGAAGTAATAAGTAGCCTACCCTGCCATTTACCACAACCGATGTGGCAGGACCTCTGCTAGTCTGGAATTTGAGCGTTCACAGAGGTCATGGCTTAGATCACTTTGTCCTTCACTGCATAATAAAACCGTTAAATCTAGTAAGGCTGCTATTTTGGCAGCTGTTATTTTGTTGCTACTGCAACAGCTGTTTTATTCGTTATGCTGCTAATGCATTTACTGCAATTGTGGTTTCTGCAGTTGTTAGCAATACTTATTTGCTTTTGCTGGTGGTAATCTTTTCCACATGGTTTTGTTTTTCAGTTCTGTCCTTTGTTACTGACGCAACAATTTATTACATTACGAAAACAAATTTAAATGGCAACTAAAGTCTTATTGACGATGATCATGGCTTTCCTAACACTTAACATTTTCTGCCCAACTCAACTTTCCACTTTAGTGCCTGAACAAAGCATTTCTAGTGGGTTATCCCACTGTAGTTACTGTCCGTAGTTAACAACAAATATAATAAATAAAAAGCAAGCAAAGTGTAAGAGAAGCAGTCTCTAAAGACAACAAAGACTGGACACGCTGAATGATGTAAATCTTAGACTAAGACCTAGTTCTAGGGTCGTTGCTATATTATAAATCTAGAGAACAGTCCTTGACCAAAACTAGTCGTAACCCATTTACTTATCAAAAGACTAATCTTAGATAGTGAGCTATGGCCGGGATGTATTAACTAGTCCCCAAGAGGACACGTACTAACTTAGGGCGTAGTTCCATATGAAAGATTAGTACTAGATCTAAAGTAGTTCGGAATGGAACGTAGTTGCAATCTTATCGACAAATTCATAATCTACAATAACAACTGCTAGTCATAGCGGTTGAGTATAGATTTAGAGAAGAACTACTAGTCTAGGACTAGTAATTCCCAGCTACCTCGATTCCGGAATTAAATGCTAGTCTGAAAAAATAGGTACCAATCTTAGTGTAGCTGCTAGTTTGAAACTATTAATCATAGTTTGGGCTTTTCTAACAACTCTGCCATTATCGGTAGCCTACTAGTTAGGCTAATACATAATTAATTACTAGTTCTTAAGACAGATACTAGTCTTAAGCTAAGAACAATCATCCATTCTAGTCAGAGTCTGAAGAACTTCCCTTCTTCTTGTCTCCCTTCTTGTGCTCCTTGTGCTTATCATGGTCCTTGTGCTTATCATGGTCCTTGTGCTTGTCGTGCTCATGCTCCTTGTGCTTCTCGTGCTCCTTGTGCTTCTTCTTATCTTCTTTGTCCGACATCTTCGCTAAAACAAAACAATTAAACAAAAGTTGACAGAATCTGACATTCCTGACATCATCCCTGGACGAGAAAACGGACGTTAAAATGGGGGGGGAGGTCGACCCATCACCCCCATGTTTAAGGATAAAGAATTCTGACAATTTTCAGAAAAAATTATGCTTCAATATGGAGACTTGTTATTCCTTTATTCGCTCGTGGATGGGACATAATTATTCAAATATTTTGTGTTCATTACAAAACTGTTAACCAAAAAACTTGAACCAAGCGTCAGCGATGCACAAGGTCTCTATCATATTTGGCGTATACTATATTGGCGAGAATGTCACTCTTCGTTTCCGAATTAGACTAACTTTTTGCAGTCGTCTTAAGGATGTCATGGTAAAATGGGCACGAATTGCTTCAATTAGAGCAATGGAGAGTAAAGCAATAACTTGCAGGACGCAGCAACAGGACGGCCGTCACAGCTATGTATTGAACTCTGAACCTTTGCTTTCCAAGCCGGCTCTCTACCATTAGACTACCGGGATTCGTGATGTAAGCAGCTGAACCACAACATTATACAACTGAGCATTCACGTTGTAATATTTATTATACAACTAAGCTATCACGTTGTAAAACATGACACAACTAAGCTAACACGTTGTAAAACCTGCCACAACTAAGCATTCACGTTGTAAAACATGACATAACGAAGCCATCACATTGTAAAACATGACACAACTAAGCTATCACGTTGTAAAACAAGACACACCTAAGCTAACACGTTTTAAAATATGGCACAACTTAGTTATCACGTTTTATTATTTCCAAAATATTTAGCAAAAGGAATTCTACCGACGCAGAGTTGCACTTAGGCTACCATTGCTTTTAAAACTTTAGAAAACATAGAAGAACAATTTTAAGAACACCAGCAGTTGACGGTGGGTTCCGTTCTCATGTCCCCAAACCCACTCTGAAGAGTTAGATATAGACTTATGGTTGTTACATCAGTGTCCTTTGCAGGATGTCTAGCTTACCCTATATTGACAGTCTCTGCGTGCTTCTGAGTTTGATTATCAGCGAATTGTATAGGTCGATTGATTGATTGATTGACTGATTCAACTTACCAGCAACAAGACAAACCTTTAATGCTCAGAATCCTACATTTTGCTCAATGTGCTGCATTATTGCGGGGGTAGTAAAATGTATTCGTTTTTTCGCAAATTCTGTAGATATTAACTTTGAACATTTATAAGCAAACCTTTAAATCTATGCCTTGCAAAGCATAATTACTTTATTAATACCCATAATTACAAATTCGAAGATACTGTTTATACGTAAAGCAGTCTCTTACAGACTGAAAACAAATAAATATAATGACATTGTAGTTGGATGACGTCCCTGGAATCACCTTAGGATGAGGAACCGGACGTTAACATTGATTGGTTCCTTTCTGCAGTGGCAGTGAGAGGGTGAGGCGTCTCAAGCTTGTCTCTGATCTCTAAGCACTGCTGCTCTATGCTGAATGAGTTATGCTCGGCGTAGAAATCAACGTTTAAGCTGAGGAGGTACTGTAGCAGGCAGTCCAAATCTAATTGAGTCTGATTAAGATAGTCCTCTGTAGCCCGTGTTGTCGCCTCAAGCTGATTCATCTTATCATAGAGATCTCACTTAAACGATATAAATTATATCGTTCAATTTTAATATTCGATACAAATTATATTTTAAGCAGAAATAAAACAAACCTTGTTCTTGAATTAGTAGAGAATTTGAAGTCTTGGTTTTTGCTGCTTCAGTTTTCGAATATTCGGCACAGGTGTAGTAGTATCAGATGATAACCACGTACTAAATTATTGCTACGTGACAGAATCCTGGATAATGTTGTGACGATTCCGTGCTTGTCACGCTAGCCTACGCACCGGTGCACAGTTGCACACGGTGCACTCTCAGTAGCAGCTGAGCAGCTGTGAGCTTATAACAGAGGTAGGCCTACTCAACTGAGAGCTGAGGATGGGCGATTGATGATAGTTCTAATGGGAGATAGGATATCATTTTATACAAATTATTGAATTTTGTCAATTTAATAGAAACATACTGTTTCTCGTATTCGACACTGTTTCTAATTCAGATTAGGAATTCTTGATAACATTACGACGTCCATTATATCGTCGTAATATAAATGAAAAGTACGTTAAACATATATTGTATTGTATTGTATTGTATGCCACTTTTGAGCTTTTGAGATACATGGTATATCTCTATCTCCATTACACTGCCATATGGCAGGTCCAAGGTACATATTCTAAAGCACAGTCTGCTATCACGCTCACTACTGAACACTACATCGATCATCCAGTTGATTCCATCAAAAAGGCCATGCCTTTACTACACCCAAAATGTAACCCTTTTTCTTGGGAATATCTATTCTAACTTCTGAGGTGGATTCCCGTTGCCTTCCTCAGTAGCCCTATGAAAATATCTGCGTTAGTCGGCTTTTACGAGACATGTGCAGTTTTCAGTTGGTCTAAACTTTTGATCGACGTTTTTAAGTGTAGCCACCTAAATCGGAATAAAGCACTAACTGAAGAAGGCTAAGGGAAATCATATCAGAAACTCTTAGTTCCCTTGAACAACGGCACCATTAAATGGTACCGTTGTTAAAGGGAACTAAAAGTTTCTTCTAGACCATATCTAGACCATACGGTAGCTAAAATTTGTAACTATGGTAAAAGCATTTAAAGCCATTGTGATAGGTGGGATCAACTTGTTTGGCTAATTGATGGCATGCTCGTTAATGGGGGTGATTGTGGACATCGTAGGAATTTATTCCTACCTTAAGGCAGTGCACAGCACAGGATAGATAGATATTAAATAGGAATTTGGTAACTGCAGTCCTTTCGCTTTACTGTCTCTTGATCAATAATTAGCAAATTGTATATTATATATTATTAATCGCCGCTCGATGAAAAACGCCACAGTAGCGCTAAATGGAAAATGGAGAGTATAATAGTAGAGTAGGCAAAAGGTTGCAACCGGTGTGGCAGTCTCGACATCAGCAGGTCTGGAATTTGATCGACCAGTTGATCCATAACACAGAAATAGTTGTCAAGTGACTATCAAGCTTCTCCACTCTGTATTAACACATTCTTCGTACAAGGGAAATTAATGCTGTTTGAATCAGTAACTGAATGCTCGAATTGCAGGTCTCTTGCAGTTCTCGAACTAGTCTTTAAAGTCTTTAGCAGCCCCACCCCCAGCTTAATTTCGGCGGCCCCTTAAGAAGCTATAAATACAATACAATGCAATGCAATGAGGATTTAACTTCCGATTCCTCACCCGAAGGCGATGTCAGGGACGTCATCGAGGTGGACCAGAACCCACCTCCCCCCACCCCCTCTAAAAAGAGTTATTGATTGAATGCCTAGCTCTGGCTCTGTTATTGGTTTTATGGTTACCCATTGTCATTGATCTTTACAATAATATTGGAGCATTGAACTTTAGGCTTGCGGCGCGTCGTGATGTTTTGCTGTTTGAGTCAACAAAACTGTCAACTATAACACAGTAATGATAACTATTGTAAGAAGCCTGCTGCTGCGGCTTGACAAAGCATTGAGGAAAGCAGTCAAAACATTCTATCATGGTCCGATTGTCATGGGTAAATGGATGGCTTCCTATAGAAATGAGAAGGGCCTACTTGGTTCTAATTCTGTTCCACGCTTCATGCCGGGCTTTTATAGAGCTGTATTGGACTAAAAGCTACTAAATTGAACGTCTGTTTCCCTATCGAAAGATGCTGCCAGAGACGGACCCGGCTAGTACTCGAATTCGTGACTCGTGCTTATCTAGCAAGTGTGCTACCGACTACGACATCCAACCGGGACTACAATTCTTTACAGAGTATTCGTTTCGGATCCGAATACTTTGTCAAATTACCATTCGTATTCAAACGACTAGTGGCATCGAACCAAATACGAACACAAGTGGTCTGTTTTTCTAGCCATATACAGTACTATATAAGGCTTGTAGTAGACTATTTCTTTATGCGGTTGGTTTATGGGGATATGTGCCGTTGAGACGTCCCTGATATCACCCTTTGATATGGCTTCGGACGTTAAGCATTTATGACAAATAATAAAGATAAAAATGCACATTTTACCAAATTTAACAAATCCATGAAAATAACTGGAAAAATCGCGACACGGTCGTTTAGCGTCACTCTGTGTTTGTCCCTATTACATAGCGCATTCGGTAACATGCTTGCTCGATGACCAGGATGTCGATGTTTCGATTCCAAGCCAGGTCCGTCTCTGACAGTATCATTCGATACGGAACTGACGTAAAACTTAGTATTGAACAGGTTTACAATAGATGATATTCTAGTTCAAAGGAAGTCATGGCAGTAACATTGAGGACACAGCTCACCTGAGTATATTGCAATATTACAGGTGCTTTAACATTTTCTCACAACAACAATATTAAGGTTATTGACTATTTTTATCCAACTTTCTTACTGTACCACAGTTTAAACCATCTACGGCCGATCTGTTGTTGGAGCAGAAGAGAGAAATTGCATACTTTCAGTCTCCAAGATGTCACACGGATTGTGGCCTTTGCTAAATTAAATAATACATCTCTCTATTATGATTCTTTTGGCGCTACTGGAGCATTTTGAATAAAGTGTTGATTTATGCGTATACTTATTGACTGTTTGACTACTAAAGAAAAGAAGCTGAAGGGATGCGTCTAAAGTGAGCTAAGAATTAATTTAATTAACAAACAAATTTAAAATTAGAAGGATCAATCTGATTAAAGTCAAATTCCTCATCCAAGGATGATGTCAGGGGTGGCTGGAAGGAGCTTGGTAGCTTGATATAATATGCTCTATTGATACTCGTATTTTGTGACATTTTGAGCGTGTAATAATCTGCGTAACAATCTCTGTAACAATCTCTGTAACAATCTGCGGTTGTCAGATAGCTTCAGCATTATGATAATATGTCGGTTTGAGGATTGAGTGTTTTTAACGTCAAGGTTCAGACGCACACGGCTTCTCTTCGGCTACGGCTCAAGACGGCTCAACACAATTGAGCTACTATCACGAAGACTGGTTTAAGCTCATTACAGCTCTATTCCACAAAGCACTCTGCAGTTGATAACAGAGCGCCCTGTATACTTTAAGATATACAAATTGATGCAATTGTTATTTCTATTATCATGACGCGTACAGGTGCGCTGATACGGTTGGTTTGTTTAGTAGGCCTAAGTGATGCATGACCGATAACAATAAATATTTAATTATTTCAAACACTTCCGTTAAATGAATAACTTCTGATATAAAAAAGCCCTCCCATCATCCTTATGTTCCTTTATTTGTTTAGCTCAAAACAAATAGCAAAAAATGGGTACAAACGAAATAGAAATATAAAATTAATAAACAAATTAATAGGCTAGGTGGGACTAAGTGATGCCATTCCTCAGGTGATATCAATGACTCCCGAAGTGGCCTTCCATATTGTCTTCTCCAGTATATGCGCTGGTCACCTCTTAAGAGCAATGATGTGCAGTATTATCTGTGCATCCATTCTTGCCGGACGAACAGCCAATCTAAAGGTAGCCTATAGGCATATGTTTTCTGAAAACAAATTTCTACCGCCATGATTGATAGGACTGCATTGTCATTCTGGGACCAGCTGGGCCGGCTTGACATATGCTGTCTGAGACGTCCCTGAAATCGTTGTCAGATGATGAATCGGACGTTAAACCATAACTGTATTTTATTGTGAGTAGTTTGTTGGCTATAGGAAGCCCAGGTGGCATGACTACCGTTAGTTGCCTGCAGATGTTGGCTTGATGTACAATGCCTGTAGCCGACATGTATAAGGTCGAATCCTAAATATGCAATTCATGTACAACTAAACACTCCGGGCTAATCATTGCTAATGTTAGACCTTTAAGCTAATGCTCTGCATGACCCTATATAAGAATAATTCATGTAATTGTGCAGCAAAATTATAGTTATTAGTTAAAGTCAACTTTAATGTCTGTTTGTTCCCAGCGCAATGTTTACAGCTTCTGAGACATTGTTAAGACGAGCTATGCAAAAGCTACTTGATCGGTTGATTAATAAATGCGAGTTAGCCTTATGCGCGGTGCATATATAATTAGGGCCATATTTGCATGTTTAATTGTTTATTCGAAAAAAATGTCAAGAATGTGATGTGTGTAAATAAAAGAATTAACAAGAGAATTTGGAGAAACTCTGAAGTTGTAAACCTGTGAGGAATGTTCGGTCAAAAGCAGATAGTCCCATGTCACCCCCTAAATAATTTAGAATGGGGGCTCGATTCTCCCCATGTCGCCCCCTAAGGTCCAACAAAACGTATGAGTATGGTTATAAGATAGGGCCTATGACCCATAGCCCAAAGTGTCTATACGATTGCTTAGCTGTTTTCACTGCTGCAGATGTTGTGTATTGGTGATATCGTGAATTTAATCAATTCAATGCGGCATAATGGAGAATTCTGGATATAACCGGTTGAAGAAAACAAGATGGTAGACCTATTGTTATAGTCCAACTTTTTACGATCAAGCATACCGGTTTTTTAACATTACAGCTTGGGGGGTGGGGGGCTTACGCCCCTACCCAGTGGCGTAGCGAGGCAAAGTGCCGCCTGAGGCGAAATTTTTTTTTGGGTGGAGTTGATGACTTCTTTTTCTTTCTGAGCTCGCCACTCGCCAGGGATATAGTTTTGTCTCTATTTTCGAAAATGCCGCCCCCAGGACAAGTGCCGACTGGGGCAATTCGACCTACTCGCCCACCGCTTTGCTACGCCAGTGCCCCCATCCACCCCAGTTTGATGGTTCAGCCCCTCCTAGTTTTGTGATTCAGTCTTTCTACCCCCACAATTTTTCCCCCACAATTTTCTTAAGCCTTTTTACCCCCTAACATTTTAAGAAATAGTTGCCGTTGGCGGTAGTCTAGTGGTTAGCGTGGTGCACTCAAGTCAGAGCTGATTGAAGAGTCGTGGGTTCAAACCCAGATCAGACTACAGAAATATACATGTAGTAATACCACCTGTACTCGTTAATCGTGTATCAGCGCTTGCTGCATTAGTGCGCTATTTACAGCAAAGGTTACATTTAACCAGTGGGAAGGAAGACTACAAAAATGCCAAAAAACAGCAACTAAGTAACGAAATCCCGTAAGCACGTTGACATGCAACCCTGAAAGCGGTTGACATATGTATGGAAAAAGGAAAAATAAATTAATAAATTACGCCCCTGCAAGCCGCTCCTGCATTAAGGTGTGGGAAAGACGAGAGAACACGCCTGATTTTGTGAAAATAGTGTCGTTGTGAAATTGTAAAAATAGTGTCATTGTGAAATTGTAAAAATAATGTCATTGCGAAAATAGTGTCATATATGTCACTGTGTTAAACCTGTCCACAAAAATAGGGTTGTCTTATTGACTATTTTTTAGTGATTCACTTGCTAACAAGAGAATTCGGGCCGTTATAATTATAATTTTATATATTTGTTCTGAACCTAAGGAAAGACAGCCCACATCGTTAGGCTAATACAATTGCAATTGCGGAAAATATCAAATGACAACTTTAGGATATAACATAAAATTGCAATGAATAATGAACAATCAAAAGTAATATAAAATAAGATGTCCTGCGCATTAAACTGACGTAATTGACACCTAAAGGGGTCAGAATTGACTGGTCGAACCACAGTCAATACTAACCCCTTTAGACTATCATGCTTCCATCTGGCGAATGTTTGATAACTTTATGCTATAATGCTTCCATCTGGCGAATGTTTGATAACTTTATGCTATAATGCTTCCATCTGGCGAATGTTTGACAACTTTATGCTATAATGCTTCCATCTGGCGAATGTTTGATAACTTTATGCTATAATGCTTCCATCTGGCGAGTGTTTGATAACTTTATGCTATAATGCTTCCATCTGGCGAGTGATTGAAAACTTTATGCAATCATGCTTCCATCTGGGAGTGTTGATAACTTTATGCAATCATGCTTCCATCTGGGGAGTGTTGATAACTTTATGCAATCATGCTTCCATCTGGGGAGTGTTGATAACTTTATGCTATCATGCTTCCATCTGGGGAGTGTTGATAACTTTATGCAATCATGCTTCCATCTGGCGAGTGTTTATAACTTTATGCTATCATGCTTCCATCTGGCGAGTGATTGTAACGTTAAGGTGTTAATGCTGCTATCTGGTGAGTTCTGGTGAGTATCGAGTATCTGGTGGTGGTGTTGTTCCATCTGGCGATTGATTGACATTTTATAATATATTCGTCTTGTAATATTTAGCATACATGTTACATGTAGATTGCTTTAACTATCAAATTGTCAATTAGTGATGGTTCCGACATGACCATTTAAAACATCTACTAGGTGTAACAACTACGTAGAATAGAAGCAAATGCAAATTAGCTTAAAACTACTATCAGTTGATTACTAGATGATATATAATATATTTATATTTAACCACAGCTTCTGCACAGGGGCTTCCACCGCATATACAGTATACAACTAATACTATACACCTACATCCATAATTACATTTATTCTGCATGGAAGCAGACTGTCTCCAACAAAAGGCTTGGGGGTTTTTGGGAATTTTTTAAACGCTTTACTAGCTATCAGGATGTAGTGCTGCAGGAGGAAAGTTTATCTGCACCGGTATTAAACGCTTAATTGTTTATATAATAGACGCTCCTATGCGGGCATGGGCGCTTCCGTGTTTGCACAAACGATCATTGTAGCTTATTGATAAAGATCTCTGATCATAATAATTATTCTTATTGCTTATGAAGCTAATCGTACTTCCACATATCTTGTGGAAGTATCTCGATCGTAAACTCCGCCTAGCGTACAGTATATTGCCCTGTGTGATTTATTTAAACACCATCATTGTTTTTGTCATTTTCTTTGCTTTTTTACTTTTTTTCTTTACTTTTGGAGTTCATGTAGGATTGGTGGTGGTATTTTGTTTCCGCAAAAATTTTGTGACGTGCATAGATATTAAATATATTACTAAAGGCAATTTTGCCGTACGCCTAAGGCCCCAACGTGGGCTACAGGATAATAGGGATGTTTGGCTCGGGATATTTAAGAATAGAAACCAACTGAAAACTCCACGCACGTGTAAGCTGATTAGAGGCGACTAACGCAGACACGGAGGAACAATCAGCGAGAAATCACCAGAAAAGATAATAAATATTAATAATGGGCCTAATTAAAACATAAAAATAATAATAATATTTTATCATATTTTTTAGCCCAGGGTAGTTTACCACCCAGGGCAAATTTA
>JAQFZF010000321.1:0-18904 GCA_034695365.1 Enchytraeus norvegicus
TGAATGAATGAATGAATGAGTGAGTGAGTGAGTTAGTGAGTTAGTGAGTTAGTGATTGATTGTAGGGGATTTATCTCCAGTCTTGGGATGTTCACTAAAGGTCATGGAGGAGCTGCGTTTGCAGGAGTTCTCATGATTCTCATTGGCTCTATGTTTGCTGTCATGGCGGTACTGGACATACTGATGCTTATCAAGGTATGAATTAGGAATATTTATGACGTTGCAGTACAGATTGGATCACGGTTCGATTCCGAGGGCTCGCCCATCACTGATGTGGCCATTAGGACACAAAACTGTTATTAAATTTGGCTTTAGAAGTAGCTTTTTAACCTTTAGACGATGCAGCATATTTTCATTCGGTAGTACGGAATTGAAATGATAAACTTTAGAGAGTGATAAAGAACATATAAATACTCACATTGTGTACCAAAATATATATTTAGGGTCGATTTAAATAGGTATTATTATAAAGTGTACAACAATTTTACAAATGTTGGTTTATTCTGAGACATGTAATTTTTATCCAAATTTTTTTGTGACAATCATCCAAATCCAGTATTGATTGTGGGAGGCATTATGCGATGCTGTAGAAACATACCAATTTCCGTCATTCTAGGCAATCGTGTGGTAATTGGGAGCTAAGAATAAGTCCTATTGTCATTTTAGTTTATATTAGTTTATTTTTCAGATTGCGAAAAATATGCCATCAACAGAAGTGCACACAATCAGAAGTGCACACAATCAGAAGTGCACACAATCAGAAGTGCACACAATCAGAAGTGCAAACTAAATATAAGATAATAAAATAAAATAAAATAGAGAGAATTTGTTCATCTTTTATTGATTTCTTTATCTCATCGTATATATTGTCTGCAAATGTTTCAAGTTGGTATTACTTTGTATGATTAATAAATATTGTAGGAAAAGCTAAAAGCTAAGTTTGACGTCTGTTTCCTTATCCAAGGATACTGCCAGACATCAATATTGTGTTAATATGTTTGTGTTGATTCAGGTGCATCGCATATACCGCAGTACCGGCGCAAGTTTTGCCAAGGCGCAGCAGGAGTTTGCACAGGATGTGATGGGTAACCGTGCAGTGCAGCAGGCAGCGGGTAACTTAGCGGCTAATGCTGCTCGCAGTTCTGTGGAGCAGACCTGGTCTGGCAGCCGATACTGAGCCGCTAGTGGGCCCATATTTTAGACGCCATGTTAAGCCCATGGGAGCTTGGGGGGGGGGGTCTGGGAGGTCGGACCCCCAAAATGTGAGATTGGGGTCAAAGTATCTTTTGACACCCTAAAATTTGATATATTCTAGCTAAAAATTAGTTTTATGGGTACCATTATGTCCAACTTGTGAAAGAATGACTATTTTTTGTGTCCCTTCGTAGGTGAGACCGAAATATTGAAAAATAAAGCGATTTAAAATATTTGGGACCCCCAAAATATTTGAGCCCCTCGAAACTTTTACTCTCCACCCATGGTTGAGCTGTGGTTAACCTGTAACCGGTCGGTTTATAATTCTAAGGATGGATCTGCACTGAGAATTGATCTGAAAGCTACATATTATCTTGGTCCACTGAAATTGATCTCTGTTTACCCCTCTTTTGGGTATAAAATGTTCTTTTTTGCTTATTTGTGATTATGTGAATCCTACGCACTACTTATCAATACATTTTATGTTGTACTAAAATTTAATTGGGTCGTGTGATAAATTTATAGTATTCTTTTTTTTATATAGTAACAATCATCTAAATATATACCAAATAGGTTTAATACATACTAGGTTAGATAGATAAACAATTATCTGTTAAAGGAAATTAAGAGACTTGATGTGCAATTAATCCTCTGTTTTCTCTTCTCTCTTTAGTGCACTACTAAATGGTCCAAGATACATATTATTAAACACAGTCTGCTATCACGCTCACTAATGAGCACCCCTTCGATCAAGTTGATCCCAATTAATTAATCCTACAGGAGCCTAATTTAAAAGTAAATTTGTTATATTCTACGTGTACTTTTTGAGGTGTCAATATTTCCGCATTATATTGACTAGTTCCGCACAGAATGCTGTGCATCGTATAAGTGTAGCAGTGTATTGTATAGGTGATGCATATTTATGATCTAATTTTACTTAATTTTTATTTAACTTGTGTCTGCTTTTTATCCGACAACAACAATGTACTATCTGGTTATGGAATCGATTATTGTCTTTAGGAGTAATTATATGCTTATTTTGCATTGACATTTTCTCTTTAATGCCAATAATAATAATAATAGCGCATGCCATCGATCTCTCCAAATGGTGAGAAAGCCGGGATTTGTTTCCAAATTCAGCTAGCAAGTTGCAGTCGCCAGAGCGTGTACTGAGCAATATTTCTTGGTATATGTACACGGACTGCGGATAGCAATCGAGAGTAAAGCAGCTTGCTCAAGGTTTGAGATTCGTAGGGTCTCCAAACTGGGCTTTGAACCAGCGATCTCCTGTTCCACAAGCCGCTGTGCTGCCATTAGATCACGGAGCCTCTCCTTACCACTAATAAGCAGTTCCAAGTTTACCGTAGTAATAAGTAGATTTTAAAATGACTATTATTGTGTGTGGTTGAGGTTTATAGACGTTGTGTCATAACGATATAATTAACGTCTGTGTCTCCGAGGTCTCTACTTATGACCTCTGTACACACAGGGTAGAGCGCAAGTTTTAAGCTCGCAGGACTTCGTTGTGCAATGCAGTCCTGGCTCATTTTTTGATTCTGACTATTATTGTCATTTTATTTATTTATTTATAATGTTTTTGTTTGTAAGATAAACAAGTCTATGTTAAATTGATGTTTGACTGAACGAGTCAGATTCTATATATAAATGTGTATTGCGCTTACATTGTGTATTATATATGTATATAGATGTGTATTGCTTATGGTTGTGGTGAAATAAACATAACACTATTTAGACATTCAGTCATGTATGACTTTAGTGCTAAAGTCATTTTATTTACATTTCTTGCTGAAGATGATCTGAAACTCTCTCTCTCCTCTTTCTCTCTCTCTCTCTCTCTCTCTCTAAGTGCACTGCCTAACGGCAGGTCCATGGCATATAACTGTTTGTATGCCATAATTTCTTGGAGATAATTTTGTTTTCTGAGGGGTCTCTTAACCAGTGACTGCTTTAATCAGCTTCTACGAAACACGTCCAGCTCTCGGTCGGTCTATTCTATTGTTTGCCGGATCCAACACTGATCTGAAACCATATCCAGTATATTATTTTCAAAGTATTATTGAAACCTCTCCTAGTCATTCTATAGTCATTGAATAGTCATTCAGCAATATTGTGATTTATTTCGGATGGTAAACGATAAAGTTTTCTGAGCTATTATAATTATTAATTACTTTATTAATTACAGCTCATAAAATTCTAGTCTTAAAAGTAATTGGTATGTAATACTATGTAACTATATCTCGTAAAGGTACAAGGTTATGATACAACCTAGGTCAGAAGTGACACCTAGGTTTTGGAGCTGATTCAATTTCAATGCTCTTCAGAACACAGGTGACGATTGTCATTAATCTAGTGGCAAGGTCGCCAGCACCATTTTCAATCCAAAGGATCAGACACGCCAGACCCGTGTTTACCTTTGCAATTGTATGTAGCAGTCGCTTTCTACATATAAATTGTTTGTAAATTTCTGCTTCTATGAAATGATTTAGAAGATTAACTAATTAAGAAGATTAACTGATTATCATCTTAACTGATTAAGAATTTTAACTGATAATCTTCTTAATCAGTTAAGAAGATTAACTGATTATCATCTTAACTGATTAAGAAGATTAGCTGATTATCATTTTAACTGATTAAGAAGATTAACTGATTAAGAAAATTTACTGATTCTCTTTTTAACCTATTATGAAGATTAACTGAGTAAGAAGATTAATTGATTAAGATGCGTTATCATAATCAGAGATTATTGGTTGTGTTTATGTTATTTAATTGTTGTTGAACCTGTTTTATCATTTATGACATTTATGACAACTATTGTTGACGATTAATTATTTAACGTAGTTGAACTATTTCAACATATATATGCTAGCTTTGACATATTCATCTGTGTTAATATGACGTTCTGCATTAATTAACGTCCCTTATATCGTCATCACTTGACGAAATGGACATTAAATTCATATTGAAATCTTATTGTATTGCTATTCTAGCAGTATATCATTACTTCTACTCTGTTATATAATTTACTTCTACTTTCTTCTATAATTTATATTAGTGAGTTTAGGATAGATTTGAAGGTCTATGATGAGATTGTCAACGATGCTGTCAATGAGGCTGTCAACTCTGAGAACTCTCCACTGTCGTATCTGCTTCCGTCGCCTCTTACGAACACGCACAGTTGTCGGTGGGATCAATAACAAATGATCATTTTCAATATTCCCGAACCTACTCGTGTAATTTTTCCGAACCCACTGGGTTGATTCTCTTAAACTCACTCGGGTGATTAACTAACTTAGGCTACTTAACTAACTTACTTAGACTTCTGTTAGTTTACCAAGTCACCAGTTTCTGACGCAATTTCACTAGTTTTATGTTAACAAAACATACAAGAAACGCGCACAGAACAAAAATAAAGGCCTATAGCCTGCTTTGGTTATTTTGGGATGGGCATTTTGATAGGATTCCCCTGTAATTAAAAAAAACGGTCAAATATATAGATCTAGATCGACTGAAAGACTGCCAATAAGCTTATATACTGTATCGTTGATATTAGCCGGCCATAATGCGATAATGCACCTAAAGCGATTTTTTTGTAAGAATGAACTATTTTCATGAATTGAGCGCCATTATTATTTACTACACTATACGTTATCACTGGAGGTCATGTAGGCTAACTTGTTAGCTGCTCGCCTATTGGTCAATTGCTGGATCAATGGACGAATTGTCCAATGGGCACGCAGCTAACAAGTCACGTGATCGAGTGATATATAGATCTACCTCAACGTCCTCAAGTAGCAGATATGGCGCTCAATTAGCTATTTCGAGCTGGCCGTTAACGTGCAGTGTTTACATTTAAGCAATGAGTCACATGACAATAATTTACCAGTGGGATGCCGCTATCAAGTCACATGACCTCGTTATGATGCGTCATTGATCATTGATGACGTTGCATTCGTAAGTTGGCGCGAAATCTAATAGTGTCCATGCACGCTAAACGGATAATTCAAAATCCTGATCATTCATTGGTTGCTGAGACAGGCTCAGATAGCGTCGCCATCTTAGTAAAAATCAACCTTCGACTCGCCGTAGTTGAGCATTGAAATAGGACAGTTTTCAATAATTTTTAAAAATATCAAATCGGCTCCACATAGGTTAATAATAATAATGAATAAATACATAGAATTGCTATATGATATATCGAGACTAATATAATGAGCTTCACAACACTGCTTGGGCTTCCGTTTGATTTTTTAACTCTCTGAAGTTTGTCATAGTAAACATGCACTACCGGTCTTAAATAAACCGATACATTTGTAGCGATGCGACACAATTATGAAACCTCAGAATTCGTGAAAATAGCATTGTTTCTATGTGAACAAGACTCATCTCCCGCAAGTCTCCTCTCTATGTAAGCAAACGTCTCATTTGTTTATTTTTGTAAATTCAATTGTTTACTTTTTCAAAACAACAGGTGTCTTTTGATTTTGATTTTAACTTTTATTTTAAGATCAGAGTTTTTCCTTTAAAACATACAATCATGCCTATATAATCATGGTAAATTTATAGAATCATGGCTTTTTTTGCAAAATTCATGAAAATATGTTCAAAATAGCCTATTAAATGTTTTCATCAATTTTCATCGATAGCCTAATGCATTCATCAATCATGTTTTCATCAATTTCTGCAGAAAGCCGGGATTGCTAAAATGTACCATAATTAGTAATTATACGCCGCATTAAAATTTAATATAATTTAAAAGAGCTATTTAATAGCTTTTGTTCACACAATAATTAACATTGTTCAGCCAGCGGTTTGCCAGTCGAACGCCGTCTCTGTGAATGCACTATGCATAGATGTGTGCTTTGTGACCTTGAGCTAACGAGCATGTCGTCTAAATTGTGATGCAGCCCATACAAAAGAGCAAAAATAACTTAATAGTATTCTTTCTTCTATAGCAAATGGAAATTTTAGAATAGATTAACAAAACAGGCCCAAGGTGTCCCCTGCAGAGAGAGAAAGAAAAGTAAAGTGAGAGAGAGAGAAAGACAAAAGGATGATAGAAAGATAGATAAAGGAAAAGAGAAAGTGAGAGAGAGACAGCGAGAGAGAGAAAGAGGGAGAGAGATTTGATGTAGGTCTAATTATGTTAATTGCGTTAATATATCTTGTAAACTATGTTAATATATCATTTCATGATATAGGCGTAAGTAAGTACTGTAATATTTATGTTATATTATCAAGATTGAGAGCAAAGACAACGTTAAGACACGTACCGGTATGTCAATGACTGATATATCTATATGGGCCTCTGTTGCAGCCGCAACAGAGGCTAGAGCCCATGCATTAACAAATTGTCCTCTCTGTTCTGAAGTGTTTGAGAATCCAAAGGAACTTCCATGTTTTCATACATTCTGCTTGAAATGCTTGAAAAAGCACTACGATTATCATCTGGAATTTGACGCCACAAAGTCATGTCCTCTCTGTCGGATGAAATTTAAGCTTCCAGAAGGTAGCGTTGGTGGATTTTCTACAAATGAAATTATGATGCGACTTGTAGAGGACAGAAGATTGAAGGATGAGCAGAAAAAACGTTTTATCTGTGACTTATGTACGGAAGTTGGAGAAGCGATACAAGCCACGTCATACTGCAATGACTGCAATTACCTCATGTGTGATGAATGTACTGATAAACATTCTAAGGAAAAAGTTAACAAGTCTCACTATAGTGTGAGTGTGGAGGACAAATTTTTGAAATTATGGAAAATAGAGGCTCAAAAATCAGGTGGTGAAAGACTAGAGAATATTTTTTGCTCAAAACATGAAAGTGAAGAACTAAAGTTTTATTGTCGTGATTGTCGGTTAGTAGCATGCAAAGTTTGTCGTCAGGTAGAACACCACAAACATGAGTGTAAAATTCTTGGAGAAATGGTAAAAATTTTAAGGAGTGCAATTACGAAGGACATGAAATTGGCGTACAGATGTAGGATGAAATACGAAAGTCAATTGGACAGATTAAAACAGCAAAGGCAATCTATTCTCAGAGATGTCGCATCAACGGAATCATCTATTCGCAAGAGGTGTCAAGATCTACGCAGTCTGCTGAATCAGTGCGAAGATGAACTTGTAGCTCAACTGAATAAAAACAAAGACAACAGGCTCAAAATGGCAGATGCTTGTGCCGATTTTGGCAACTCCCTCTATAAAGGTACAGAAGCAGCTACTGCTTATGGAGAAGCACTCTTAGGGTATGGAACCGATTTAGAGATAACTAAAGCTGCTGAGAAGTTACACTGCAGAGTTGAAGAGTTGGACAAATCTGATATTCATATTCATCAGAGCAATGGACCTGTCGCTGAAGAAAGAATGAAACTGATTGAAGCTTCACCTGCTACCATTCAAAGTTTGAAGCAGATGATTGGTGAACTGAAGTATCAAGGTCAGTTGTTAAACGTTTGAATTAACATAAAAGCTGTTGAAACTAAGTTTAACGTCTGTTTGCGTATCAAAGATACTGTCTGAGATGGACCGGGCATCGGACCCATCTGGGACTCGAACCCATTACATTCTTGCTTATCGAGCAAGCATGTTACTGTCTATGCTATCCAACTGGAACATAGTGATAAAATCTATTCCCGATTTCCCGTGTTGGGTCGGGTAAGTTTGGGAAATAGCCAAACAAAATTGTTTGTTCTCATACTTTCTACCAATACAGATATGTCTGTGTAAGACTTAGTAGCTTCTTCGTTGCATCTTATTAAAGTTCTTAGTTTTAACCTTCTTATACAGCTCATTGAATACTGGTAACATAACTATCTACAAAAGAATTGTTCAACTTGATGGATGTTTCTGAAGTTCAAATTAATCTTTTGAAGATCAATTGTCCATGTAGGAAGGCCTATAGATGTCAATTAATTATTAATCAGGTTTCATTTTGATCTGTGTAAGATCTGGGTAACTTGAGATCTGCTGGATCCTCGGAAACCGTTATTTTTCAATTTTTTATTAGTATATTTACTCGCCGGAGAACTTTACTTTTTCATTGTCTTTTGCATGCCTATATTTTGTGCTTAGCTGCGAGTTTGCCTATAAACTCCTGTGCCTATATAGTATATATATACTAGTAGTAAAAGCCTTAAGAAGGCTCTCTACAGAACATTGCACATAAGACTATAACCCACACAGTAAGTGACCCAGAACCAGCAGACAGACAGCAATTAGCAACTCGGACGGCTTCAATTTAAGCCACACCCGCAGGCCTACAATAGGATACTTTTATCCTTGACACTTTTAGCGTTGTCTCAGTCATGTAAATGTCCTTGTCCCAGCAACGTAACGCGTAACGGGATAAGGGAATTATTATATAGGATACATCAGGCCTACAATATCTATCTGTAGAGCCTAACAATATACAATATTGAGTTTGATATTAATCTTTGTAGACATATGCCCTGTAACATGCCACCTGGCAGTGAAACAAGAGCTCTAAAATAACTATTTGCATAAAGTTAACTATTTGTGATCTGCTTAAGGATGCACTTTTACTATCTGTATGATATTGCATATTTCAGAAGTTCAAGACCTTTTTCTAGGTGACGCGTGCATAACTGACTTAATTCAACACTCCACGTCTATCACTGGCCTAACTGTTGTGGACGATGAGATCTTTGTCACAGGACACGATTCTCAAGTCGACGTGTATGACTCGCACAGTCTGAAACCATCCCGTAAAATCTGTGTACGTGGCATGAAGTCACCCATGGACCTAGCTGGTTGTTCTTACAACAAAGCTCTCTATATAAGTGATCATTGGCTTCAGTGCATCCACAGAGTTTACCTCACTAACAATTCCGTCACACGCTGGGGGATGAGAGATGATGACAAGCTGCGCGGTCTCTCAGTGACGACGGAGCACACGCTACTGGTAACTGTGGAGGTTAGAGGCTCTAAAGGACAGAGTGGAGTTGTGGAATACACGAGTGAAGGACAAGTTCTGCGGGAGATTACATTTAATGAGAGTATTCTTGAAGCGTGGCAGACTGTCCAGTTCATCGATAATCGTTTAATTGTCTCTCACGGGGAGGATGCATGGTCATATCATATGACCATGATAGACACTGAGGGTGAGATCATAATGACTTGGGGTCGAACGAGGGATGACATAGAAGAAGACGAAAAGCAGCCTTCAGTACCCTGCTCATTAGCAGTGGCAAATGGCCATTTATTTATAGATGACTACAGTAATGACAAGATTTTCGTGTTGGATAGTGACTTTGACTTTGAGAGTGACTTACGTGCTGTTTTGATTCAGCATGAACTTGACTCTCCCTGTTGCATCCATTTTGATGCGTCGACTGATCGACTCTTTGTCAGTGAGGAAAGATCTCGCCGTCTGTTTGTGTTAAGTCCTCCTATGTAGTAAATACAATGCCAATGAGGATTTAACGTCCATTCCTCACCTGAAGGCGATGTCAGGGACATCGCATGTATTAAGTCCTTATATTCTCAAGTCGTTAATTGAAACTTCACAATTTTCTTCATAAGAGGTACATTTCTTGGTCAAATTGCACAATTTGTTTACAATGATAGTTCTGTGTAGCAAATACATGACTTCTACCACCCCCTCCCCCCCGAGTATTTACTCGCAGGCGATCACATGATATATGACGACTAGTGTGGGCTTGTATCACAGTGTCATTAAACTTTGTTAGAAATTAAAATAATTCAGTATACATTTGTTTCTCAATTAACAAAGTACTAATGGTAATAATAACCCTCTTGCCCTGAATTGCACTGTTTCGGATCAAACTTTCTCTTTGTCTGTGCTTTGGCAAGTGTGTTGTGGTGGAATATAACAGCATGCAGTTGCATAGTTTGCTTGACACACCCAAGGGTTGATATCTCCTTTGGATGAGGAACTGAACGTTAAATCCTCATTGTAATATAGGCCTATTGTACTGTATTGTAATAATAGTGGTTAATTGCAATGCGATCTGACAGTACATGCACTCAATCAAAAACTGAATATATTGAACAAGTTACATATTATAAATGTATAGGCCTATTTAATTAAGAATTGAAAATGAAAACATAGAATTTAATCAGTATATCAGCAGTTACAAAACACAACAATGAAACTGTTCATTAGAATGCTAAGGAATGTCTTGAATTAATTATTAAAATTATATGTATTTTCTCAATCAACTGGTTCATTGGTTCTGAATCTTTATAGGTTACCCTACCAATATTTGAGTTCAAGGACTCGTGTGCTCCTTACTTTTACTTTTCACATACCACGTGACTGTCTACGGCTGACCAACATTTGAGTTTAGGAATCTAGGTGATGTTGTTGACATATATTAGATAGGCTATTTAGATAGACGGACATAATTTTGACAGATATTTCGTTTTTGCTTTAGTTTTTTCATAATCTTTCGAGTAAAAATTGTCCTTTCTCATCACACCTACAAACGTTTAGAATTTTTGACAGCATCCCACGTGCCCCCTACCCAGTCATCGACCAGTTTCGGAACCACTGAACTAGTTTAATAATTAAAACTATTGTTCATTTTAACGCTACTGTGGCATGTAATGTTGCACAGAGCACAATTTACAAATACATAAATTTATTCTTCTCAAGTGGTAGTTACTAACTATATTTACTTAACAGCATTATGTAACAGGTGGTCACAGGTAACTATTAATTAATTACAATATTACTACAAGAAGATGAACTGGACATCAAACCGTTATTTGATTTTGATTTGAAAAGAACCTATAAATTATGCAAACACGTACTTGTGCCAAAATAAATTACTTCTAGTTCAGATTTTAAACAATTCTCTGTTATACATGTCATGTACGTAGATGAATGCAGTAATAAAGCTGTAAAGCTAAGTCTAACGTCTGTTTCCGTATCAAATGATACTGTCAGAGACGAACCCGGCTGGGACTGGAACCCAATTCTCATAGTGTACAACATCATGAGATTTTACCATCAGTTTCATCATCTGATGGCAATGTTAGGGATGTCAAATATGTCTGTCATACAATGTCATGTACAATGTCGTATACATGTTTAAAAATAACATAGGCCTGGACGATGATACCACTTACTCAAATGTGATTATACAGTATAATCAAAACAAATGCGAACATTCTAAGATTAAAAACCCTACATATAATATAAATATGTATCCCATATAATTTTTGATAATAAAGTTATCCAGTTGAGCACTATAATAAATAAATAATTGGTTCAATTTCACATTTTCTTAATTACTATGATACACTTAACATCATACATTTACATAGTTAGCTCGGCATATATATACCTAGAATAAACTTCAACTTTCCCCCGGCAAAACAGAGGTTACAATTAATTAATTTAATTAACATGTGTTAATATTATAAAGTATTATCTTCCATGAACACAAATATAACGAAGTCTAAACCACGGATAATTAATAATTAATACAACTTACATTACTGTTAACATCACTTGTACAAAACCGCATCAATACACTTAACAATGGCAACAATCCATTCTAAAACGGTCTATATAATAGCTACACAGATGCATTGGTGGATACAGAAGTATGGGAGTAAATTGTATACAAATTTCTCATAATAATTTTGGCCATAACCCCAAAATTTTAAGACATAGCTTCACATTGTGAGTTTCGTTCAAAACATGTAACTCTTTCGTACAAAATTAAAATTTTGCATTCTTTATCTTACTCAATATTTAACCTAGAAAACGATTCAAATCCACCCTCCCTCACCCCTCGGAACCACCATTGCACTTGCGCTATAGTAAAAACAGTTTATTCCAAATAGATTCTATGATAATCGTTGGCGCCGAACGTGGCGTTACACTTGGGACACTTTCTCTGCCTCGTCTCGTAGCGTGTCTTGAGACACTCCAGACAGAACACATGAAAACATTTAGTCAGCACCGCGTCCTTCTTCTTAACCTTGCACGATGGGCACGTCAGCTGCTCCTGCAAGCGAAATATCAAACGAGTAGTAAATCAAGAAAATTGTATTTTAAATTTATAACAATTTTAGTTTCAAATTAGTTCTATAAAATTTATTTAACACAAAAAACACGTTCATAGTGTAATTAAATTTATGCATGCAATACACAATCTGATAGATCACACGCAAAATGATGCCTTGGTTCAAGGAAAATTATTGCATCTGAGGTGATTTTCCATTTCTTTATTCATCGACTGCCTTAGTATGTCCTACAAAACACGTGCAGCTTTCGGTTGTCCTATTCTTAAGCACTCTGGATCCAACACGGAGAGCATAATATATATATCTACAAATTCTACATAGATCATTTATTACCTACCGCGTTCAAAATAAAGCATTTTACGTTACTAGAACATAACGTGTGTGCTTTGGAATTTGAGTACACACAACAGCATTAATTCCAGTGTCGGAGCTGGTTGGAAAAAGAGAAAAATGTCGGAGCTGGTTGGAAACTGTAATGGACTACGGCTACATAGACATAGGTTAAAGCTTTATTCTTTTTACCAATGTTGATATTATCATCATGTAATTAATGTTACTTATGATATTTTTGTTTTATATTATTATCTCCAAATAGGTTTGCTTTGGCATGGACACAAATAGTTGAGGAATATGGTACCTTGTATTCTCTGATCTCTTCCATCAGGACTTCATCTGCTGAGCTGGCCATCTCAATCTTCTTGGCTCTATCCAGCTTCTTACGCAGTGTGGCCAACTCCTCCTGCGTACACAAATAGACCTGTTTAGTCAATGTTAAATTTAACTCAATGCTATATCTATAATATATATATATATCAATTTTTATTCACCACTTGAGCATAAAAAACAACAAGAAATATAAATTAATAAAAAACAAATCGAAGTGTAGCAGAAAAAAAACATAGTCCAAAGAAACTAGAAAAACGTGCACAGACTAATCTAAATAGGGCGGCATAGGAAGTTTTGCTAGATAACTATATTGGGAGCAATTTAAAAATAAATTTGGCGAATCTCATTGTTTGCAGCATTATCAAATTAGAAAAAAATTAATATTTTTTATCTCTCAACACTTCTATAGGCAATGTGGTTGTAATGGCCAACCGGATTATGTGTTTGAATGATATCAAGTAACCCAGAATCGAATCCCAGATCAGCAGACAAATAATACACTAACACTCATGGTGCGTATAGAGCCTGGAAGATTGGTCGTGTATCTGCTCTAGCCCGCTATAGGTAAAGGCACAATTATCCATGTAATGATAAAGTGACTCACAAGATACCATCATTTATGTTTCATTTAAAATTTACAAGAAAGAAATATTTAAATAAAACTAGATCAGCATCATGTAGGTGCCATCTTTGTTTACGCATTTCCAACCAATAGAAATTTAGCAGTACTTACCAAGTTTTGACAGTAGCCAAAATAAACCAATGCACATAATAACTGAAGATAGACCTGCATGCGTTTGAACTTCAAATACATTTCTTCTCACATTATCGAACAAATCAGATATATTCAAGGATTCAATTCAACAAGCAAAAGGTCTGAAGGCACTAAATTGTGCCGCGAACAAACAAATGTGCAAAATAACTGAATAGAGGGGGGGAGAGAGCAACAGAAAACTGGGGGGGGAGGGAGGTGGAGTAGTTAGATTAGAATGACGGCTTCAGAATCGAGAGGTACTGGGATCGACTCCCAAGTCAATCAACAATATGAATAAACACCAGATGTCGGCAGTTTCGTCGCATGCTCGCTATTGACGAATCATGGAGTGGCTCTAAAAAAATAAAAATACAATACAGACCTGCATGCGTTTGAACTTGAAGCTCTGTTGCTGCAGTGTGCTGGTTTTGTCTGCTACCGCCACCTGGGCTTCCTTTAACTGAGAGTGGTACTTGTCGAGATGTAACTTTAGGTCAGCAGCAGTCTGTGCGCTCTCCACAGCTTTACGCTTAAACTGCTCCTGGGCCTGTTGACGTAATCTACAACAATCAATCAATCACTCAATCAATCAATCAGTCAATCAATCAACCAGTCAATCAATCGACCTATCAAGCAATTATTAAGTTATATAATCAATCACTCAATAGATTTGCAGCAATTTGGGCACACTTAAAGACTTATGCTTAAATTGCTCCTTGTCCTGCTGATGTATTCTATAACAATCAATCAGTCAATCAATCAGTCAAATGCTTAAACTACTCCTGGAATTGTTGGCTTCCAACAACAGCATAAAATTAATTTGTTGCGCAATGCAATCTTTTGATCTATCTTCAGTCACAAAGAAATATTTTAAATTCTTATATTTGCCAAATATCTGGTCAATAGCTGCACTAGAATATCATATTTCGAACACAAAATTTTTAATTCATTGCGATTATATCAGTAAATTCACACTACGTGCAATCTGTTAAAGAAGTAATACTAGCAATTGATTCCAATCATTACATACAGCAGATAACCGACAACTGCAAGTGGTTTGCAAGAGGCAGCGTGGTCTGGACCGTGGATTCGAAGTACAAGACCACTTGATCACTCAACTCCCAGACTTGTGTGTGGCCTATGGCAGGAAAGGCTATTTTTTCCTTCATTGTTTCAAAAAACACCTCTGAGATACCTAGTATATTGAGGCACAATAAAATGTCATTATGTATTGATTTGTATGTAAAGTTTGCTTATTGATTGATTAATAGAAAATGCCACACTAACCCGAGATCTTTCTCTACGACGTTCAGACTATTCATCAGTATCCTCTCTTTGTCCTCCAGTTTCCTCACGACGATGTTCTGAGCCTCCACCTGGTGTTGAAGAGTTCCAACTTGCTCCGATAGTATATCCTTCTCCTCACGCAGTAACTTGTGGATCTGATTGGACTTGATTCTCTGCAATTATTACAATTAATAGAAACCAGTGAAATTCGACCTTTGATAAAGGCTTTCAACACACCATTTCACTTTTTTTGGGAGGGGGGGCTCTTGAATTGCACACCCCCCCCTATGCGACCACTGGCATAAATACACAACCACCTTGCCTCAATGCATGACATGCTTAAGTATAGTACACTTGACAATTGTCCCAGAAACGCAGGGTGCGAATTGCCGGGGGGGTTAAGGGGACCCCCCCCTTTTGAAGATGGCGGGATCGGATTTTTATCATTTTGACATATAAATGTAAGGGAAAAATGGTCCAACCCCCCTTTGAAGTCTTCCGACCCCCCCTTTTGAAATCGTCCAATTCGCACACTGCAGAAACGTAACGTATGTGACTGAATATGAGCTTTATATAGATAGACAAACGTCTGTTCATCATCAAACAATAATATAATCAGTGACATCAAGAATGATCGCAGGAATGATAAAGTACATATTTGGTTGGTGTAAACCGATCGACCAGTCGTCACAAGCGCCCCATTGAGCCGCAGAGACATGCAGCTTTTACTCCGTTTGGGCCCTAATAGGTTCAATTGTATTACATTGATCACAATATTAGCATTATCAATTATGCCTTATACGAAATTCTACTAAATGGTAAGTTTGTTACCTCAGACATGAGCTTAAAGTTGGCATCATCTTTCTCTCTGAGCTGTTGTAGTAGTCTAACATTCTGCTCCTGCATGTCTTCAAAAGCCTGACCTGTGACCTCCATCTCACTCAGCATGGCTTCCTCCTCCTACATCAATCAATAGATCAATCAATCAATCGATCGATCAATCAATCAATCGATCTACCAACCAGAAGTTCATCAATAAGCAACGAAATACTCATGGAAATTAAAACAATGAGTTTTTGCGTGATGGTTTTGACACATAGACCTCCAGTTGAATAAGTGAATTGAAATAAGTACACTGTCTAAGAAAACATAATATATATCAGATAAGTATTGCAGTGTTAATGTCGTCCATGATATGATCCATCAATCCTTGATAATGATAATCTGATCTAAATGTAAACATTGGTTCAAAGTCTAACACACATACACAATAATAACATAAGCACACAGACATCATAACTACATAAACACACACAGATACATGCGGAGTCGCCGACACATACCTACACATACACGCAGACACACACCTGTTTCTGTGCAGCCAGATTTTTCTGCACCTCAACGATTGTTTCCTCTAACTTCTTTATCTTCTTTGCAGTCTCCTCCTCTGATGGTTTACGTTTCTCTTTCCTCTCTGCCTCCTGCAGGCGACGTAACTGAACCTTAACATCCTCCAGCTCCATGCGATAACGCTTCTCTGAGGACATCAACTGATACAATCAATCAGTCAAATCAATCAATCAATCATCTTAGCTAGTGATCTCCAGTTCCTCTGAAGACATCAACATAAAACTATAAAATACTATAACGTTATTCTATGCATTTAGAATAAGTTTGAATAATGTTGTTCAGAAATAACGAATGGATTAATTAATATATAGAGACCCGGATGAAAAGTGTTCACATAATTTAATAATAAATACCATTTAATTAGAACCTCCAGTTACTTTATAATATACACACTATACAGTTATTGTCGGGTTGTATCAGATTGAACAGGTAAATAAAGCCAACAAAAATATAAAAATTTAATTAAACCAGCAAAAAGATAGACAATAGAATATGGGTTTAACGTCCGTTACATCATCTGACGAAGATATCAGGGAAAATGATGTATAATGTATGCATGTAATAATAACCTGAACTTTATCACGAGTGTCTTTAGGAGCGCTCTTATACATGTCTAGCAGCAGCTTGAGCTCACGTTCCTTGTCCTGAAGCTTTCTACAAAATCAATATTATGGAAGGGACTTTAATCATTAAACAATTATAATCAATAGAGATCAAGCAATTGTCATTCTCACAGATTTCAAAATAATCAACAATCTTGTTTCACCGATCCGAATAATAGGCATAATTGCATTGTATGTATAAATGCAATACAATACACAAGTCATATTTAGTTACTTTGGCTTAGTTCATCAATAAACCAAGTACTTCAGTCAGCTTTGACCTACTTTAGTTGGTAAACCTGGTAACGGCGGTCCCAAAATTATCATTATGATTTAGGGTTAGTTCTAGGGTAAGGGTTTTTGATGAAAATTTTTATTTTATGGTTAGGGTAGGGTTGGGGTTAGGCTTAGACTAGCCCTAACACCACCCCAAACCCTACACTAACCCTAAATTAGCCTAAAAATTAACTCTAATCGTATCAAAATGCCCCTTATTAAACGTAAGTTGTTCATAATATAACAAAAAGTATAAATGATAGAATTATGAAATTTGATACACTTAATTGTATGGTCATTCTAAGCTTCTGGTGTAAATTTCAAGAAAATCAGACGTGAATTGGAATTTAGGACTGCCTTTACCAGGATTACCCTCTAGTTCAGCTTTGAGCTACTTAAGTTCAGCTTTGAACTACTTTAGTTCAGCTTTAAGCTGCACACATTTAGTTGACCTACATAAATTCATATTAACCTACTTTGAAGACAATATATAGTTGACCAATGTAAATTCAACTTTGGCCAACTGAAGTTCACAATTGACCTACTGAACCTAGAATAATTAATACAATACCATACAATGCAATGCTACACAACGAAGATTAAACATCCTGTTCCTCACCGGAAGGCGATATCAGGAAGTATCAAAAGGACTATGAAACTGCAAGCATTTTATACCACCGGAATACAGCGTTGACCTACTTTAGTTTAGCTAGACCTAGTTTAGTACAGCGTTAACCTACTTGAGTTCTGCCTTGAGTTCGTAGATGATCTCTATATCAGTCTTGCCCTTCTGCCTCTCACTCTCTATCTCTCTCTCCCTTTCCTCCTCCTCCTTACTCATTCCACTCTCCTCCCCTCCCGCACCACTCCCACCCCCTCCCTGTGACGACCCCCCTGCACTGCTGCCAGTCTGCTGATGCTCAGCTGCTGCAGCTGCCGACTCATCAGCTGCCTGTTGCTGCTGCTGCTGTTGATGCATCTGCTGCTGCTGCTCCTGCTTCAGCTGTGAATACAATAAATATTCAGCAACGTAAAGTGAAGATACTTTCAGTCAACAAGGGCTACTACTCTTAATTCTGAAAATAAAATTACTCTTAAATTCTGCTCTTCGCAGAATTCTGTTTATCGGTTCTGAATCACTATCAGCAATTTATGTGGTACTTTTGATACACATTTAGATTAGACTATTTCAAGCTGTACCACTAATTTAAGAAAACCTTTGCCACGAGCATAACATTTATATATAAGTACAGTATTGTAACATGTCATACCTTATAAATACACAATCTATAATATAGAAGAGTTTCTTTGTGTCTGTGTGTGTCTGTGTGTGTGTCTGTCCATTTTTCCAGGATGCATTTAGACAGTTTTGACCCTTTTCACTCCATTCCTTCACTATTATGTCGGTGTGGGAATGGGACGTTCAGTAGGGGGGGTTGCTGTCCCCCTTTGTGACCGCTATAATGGTGTCTAGGGCCAAAAACCTGCTATTTCATAATTGATCTCATTCGCCAGATGTCACTACAAGTAAATAACATTCGGCAGCATAACTTACGTCATGCATTGTTTCCCCCAGACCCCCCCCCCAGAACCCCCCAACCCCGCCCAACCACCCCCCCTCCCCACCCCCTTCCACCCCAAATCCCCCTCCCCCCCCCCCCCCCCACCTCCCCTCCCC